>BGPR01008862.1:0-16674 GCA_013235015.1 Araneus ventricosus | reverse complement strand
TTTTTTTTGTACCTTACCCCACCTAACCCTTTATAAAAATCTTATGCTACCCATGTAAAATTTACATAATTTTTAATATTCAAAAATTGAATTGTTCACTAGGATATTAATGAGAAACTCGGTAAGTAAATTTTCAGACCATAATGGAGAACTGAAACTCAAGTAAGAAATAAGTTTAATGAAAGATTTTTCTATATTAATTTAATTATTAGTAATTATTTATTATTTAAATTTAGTGAGATCCTTGCACTTGATGCTTGCTTCAAAGAGATTTTATGCTAGGCTCCAACTTAATAAGCTTCGATCTCAAGTCTCCCCGTTGTGTGATATCCAGCCGATTTCTTTTTTGCTTCCATTCCCGAATTACCCCCTTAACTATCAAATTCCCTTCAGTGGGGTGTGGTCTCTACGTTGGGGATTATATAATACAAAATCCAAACAGAGAGAGCTAAAAGAGTAAGACGAATGAAATTCTGCTTGTGGTCTTAGCTACAAAATTGTAGACTTGTATCAAATTTTGGAGGAAATTTGTCTGTCTGAACTTTTCTTTTCTACCCATTACTTCCAGTTTGCTTAGGCCAGTAACCCAACCTTTTTTTTTTTACTTTTCAAGTAATGTCTTCAGGAATAAAGAAATGGTTTCTGAAACTTTCAGCATTCATATCCACTAACTATGCTTTTATTCCTTAGGAGTGTTGCATTGCATTCCTCAAGTAAAAAATATAACTGTAACCAAACTGTATCCATTTTCGAATTGCTCCCTAAACTATCAAAATCCCTCTTGTAGGGTGTGGTCTCTACGTTGAGAATTATACAATCCAAATTCTAAACAGAAAGAGTTAAAAGAGTAAGACGAATGAAATTTTGTTTGTGCTCTTAGCGCCAAAATTGCAGACTTTTCTCAAATTTTGGAAGAAATTTGTCTGTCTGAACTTCAGAGTGCATGAAATGATTTTCCTTTTCTATCCATTACTTCCAGTTTGGTTAGGCCAGTAACCCAACCTTTTCTTTTTTACTTTTCAAATAACGTCTTCAGGAATACAGAAATGGTTTCCATAACTTTCAGCATTCATATCCAGTAACTATGCTTTTATTCCTTAGGAGGTTACATTACATTCCTCAAGTAAAAAATGTAACTGTAACCACAAAATGTCTAAGTGCACACCGCAAAATACTGCTGTTGTTACAACCAAAATATCTTATATTTGAACAATATTAAACCATTAAATGTTGTAAAAATGGCTAGTTTACACATTTAAATGTAGGAAGTTCAAACAGCTGTGAGATTAATAAAATATTTTAATATCAACAACTAACAATAAATTGAAATAGATTGAACTACTATCTTTTAATCCATTTGGCTAGATGATTAAAATGTCCGAATGAGGTGTAATTCTAAATAAAAATGAAGAGATTTGATGATTTAACCTCACTTGTTCTATCGTAACTTGAATAGCCTATGAGTCAAAGTATCATGATAAATGGTTCACAGGTTGTATTAGTGAATGCGACCTTAGAGGACTTAGGTATTTCCTTAAGTAAAAGTCAGACATTAACTCTAGTGTATGGGAATAGGTTGCCATTTTGAAAGATGTTCAGGAGAAATTGGTGTACTTTTGTGTTTGTCCTGGAGGGAATCAGGAAAGTCCAGAATTCAGTCCTAGAAAAGTGAGAACTCAGTGCGATATTGTCTACATCTGTCTACCATTTTTTCAGTAATTGTTGTTAAGAATAGGCCAAAATAGAACTTACGACCTTTTTCATCCGATTCATACTACTGAGCCACGTCTTTCCTTAAACGTTTAATGGAGCATTCTTTTCAAGTAATGGAATAACAAATAGCTTTAGGATTGTCGTTAGTTTAAGAAAGTGAATTCAATTAACTTAATAGATAATAGCATTAATTTTTGTTAATTAATTCTACTGATTAATAATTAATTACCAAGTTAGAAACTTCGTTAGGATTTGAGATAAAAAATTGGAACATCTAGGTTTTTGTTTCATCGAAAAATTTGACTAGAACTTACGCCAATCTTAAAAATTTATGGTAAGTATACTGTCTGTCCGCCCCGAGAATTGTGGCCGCCAAAATGTTTAGTTTACTGCTGTCGCTAAAGCAACTGGTTATGCTAGGGAAGATCCATTTCGAATAGGAGGAATCCGACGGAAGTCGGAGTTTTATTTTATTCTTGGCGCCAATTTGCGGTGGTAAAAAGAGTAGTTGATCATTCGTCTTCTCGTTTACCATACATATCCCATTTGGCGCTAAATGCGCCAAGGTGGCACATTTGAATGGACTTCTACCTACTAGAAATGGATTCCTCCTACGATTACCTGTTTCTATAGCGACCGCCGTAAATAGACATTTTGGCGGCCACAGTTCTCGTGGCGGATAGACAATACTTACCGTGGCCTTATAAAGGGTTAATCAACAAATCCAATAGTGCAAAATTTGGTTGTGAGTTGCAGCTGCTCACACTGAGATACGGAAATCTTAAGGTCTTGTACGCATGCGCCAAGCGGAGATGGTTTCACCAAAATAGAGATGAAGTGAAAAATGGAGAGGGAGAGATGTTTACATTTTACTTAGCAGTATATAGAAGCATTTTATTCATTTGCTGTAAAGACTAATTAAAAAGAGAATTAACTATAAAAAATACACCTAACATGGCGGAGATCATGACCTAACAAAAAACTCCGGGAAAGCTCGCATCTCACTCATTGCCTGTCACTTCTTTCCGTGCAAAAATTGTATAAAAGTGCAAGTCTCGGGTTTTTAAAACAAACAGTATTTATAAAATGTTTGTTTGTTCTTTGAAAGATAACAATTATATCTATGATAAGTTCTTGTTATCGTCACTCTTCAAATATGTTTTCTGTAACTCAGAGTTTCATAAAAACTAATGAAAAGGATATTTTGCATGCAATTTTAGAAGTGATTGTCTGTTTGACAAAAGTTTGTAGCTGAAATTTCAAAGGTAATGATATAGATGCATGCTTTGAAAACAAGCCCAAGCTTCTCATTGTGTTCTTTTCCTCAATTTCATCAAGAGCCATTATCTTTTAGTCAGTTTTCAAACATTCTGCATTACTGAAAAATGTTTTACTTTAGAAGAGAACAATGGAGAAATAATTAACCCAGCTGCAGCTGCTTTTGTTCTACGTTCATTAGCTGCTGTTGAAATGGAGATTTAGTTTCACAATACTACTGCATAAAACAGAGCCCTCCTGAAAAAAAATTACCGTGAGGAATTCCTCTTTTTACTAACTATAAATAGATAATAATTTTTTGTTCTTCAAATTAATCTAACATGCATTAGTTTGATATCATCTTTTGAAAGATTTTATCTTTAATTCTCAACAATAGATGCTCGAAAAATATTTTAATGGGTATTGGTTTACCATTACCGTTCTCATATCAGATCACTAATGAATTAAAAATATTTTTCATTATTCGTCTTCTGCAAAGCTTCCTCCGAAAATTTGGAAAATTCCTCTTTGATTACATTTAAATAAGATCTTTTCTTCGTGGAGCATTTTTTATTCATTTTATCCTTAATTATGGCTATTCTCATTGAAATTGATTTTGAAACGGGATTTTAAATATATGAGACAACAAGAATACATTCCTGTTACTAGTTTTGTTACTGAAGTGTTGCATAATTACTGAGATTGCTATAAGATAATTGCTACATCTGAAAAGACCGAATTACACGATGTAGGTTGAAGGAAAAATCAAAATTGTTGTTCACTAAACTCTCGTTAATTTTAAAAAGCAAAACTTAAGTGTGTCTGACTATGGATAGGTTTTAATATTAATTGCAAATATTGCTTTAGAAGTGTTAGTGTAATGTTTTATTCGGCGCTTTCTTAATGTTGATTGAGAGATTTACTTGGAAAAAAATGCTTCAATAAGCGATTGTTCATTCATTTTTAAAGGTTGTGACAATCACATTTTCGTCTCGCCCTGCTGCCGGTAGATGACGCTGCAAGGACTTTTCGCAATCAGAAGCAAGATAGACAGAGTGACTTGACACTTCTTGGGAGGAAAAGTCGCTGCTTTTCACTCTCACGAGGACGGACAAAATCTCGCCATGCGTACAGAGTTGTATAATGTAATGTAGTCTTAGTAAATCCAGAATAAATTTAATTTAATTTAACTTTGGCCCAACTTTATTTTAACCGTCGATTTCACTCTCTGTGAATGTCGGTTAAAAGGTACACATGTTTATCGTTCTTAGCGATAATACATTTCCACTTAATGTGAATCCTTTTCCTTTTATTTATTGCTTTCATTAATTTTTCATGTCTAAAATTTTTTCAAACAAATAAACTTAAAAAATCAAGGAAATATGCAAAAGAGTAAAAATACTCATTAAAGTAAAAAAATATTGTAAAACAAATACTCAAAGCTGCGTTGATACAAAAAAGAGCCCTTGTCCAATTATATGTTTGTTTCCCTCAAAGATTTTTAAATGTTCTATAATGAATATAATAAAAAAATTAACAGAAAATTTCCAATGAGAAATTGCTTCAATATTTTTGTGTAAGGTATCCCTTAATTGTTATTTATATTTGATAAAATAAGAAACATGTAATATTTTTTTCCAATTTGGAATAAAATTACATGAACTCTTATATATGTTTCCAAAAATTTATTACATCAGTCGAAATTTAATAAAGTGCATAGGCGTCGTTAATATATGATTTCGTATATGATATTAACATGGAAAATGGAAGTAATTGCGTCTCTCATACGTAAGTCAACACATTGATAACGACATCAAAAAGTCCACCCATGTCCAAATTATACGCTGCAGAAGATATTTTGATATGTTGCCAAATCTGAAACATTTATTCTCATGTACTAATACCATCTCATTCGCCGTTAATAATACGTTAATAAATCAAAAATATAGATATTAATAACAAAGACGTAAATAAGCTATTACGTGTCGTAGACACTTGAATTATCCCATCATGTGAATGTGCTAGTAACTGCCAACATATGGCAGTTCCATTGATGGCTTTTCTATTAAAATGTAATAAGAATAGCCTTCTTTCAATTAATTAAGCGTTTTTTAAAAAATAGAGACAAGAAAATTCCTGAAACGGTATAAAAACAAATGCAATTTATTAACAATTTCCTTACTGAATAGGACACTACTCCACACCCGTATCTTTAGAATCGCTGAGATTCCTGATAATTTAAATGGTAATGAATGGCAACTGTAAATGAAGGACATAAAATGAAATACAAATGTGTAGGAAACTAAAAGATAAGCATACATTTTCAACAATACTAATGAGAATGAAAATTAATGAGAAAAAGCAAAAATAAAACACGAAAAGAATACATTTATTAAACACAAAATAATATGAAACAACACCAAAAGAATATACATGTAAAACACAAAAACAATACATTTATAAAACACAATATAATGTCAAACAACAGCAAAAGAATACACATGCAAAACACGAAGAGAATATATTTATAAAACACAAATTAATATGAAACAACGCCAAAAGAATATACATATAAAACACAAAAGAATACATTTATAAAACACAAAAGAATACATTTATAAAACACAAAAAGAATACATTTATAAAACACAAAAGAATACATTTATAAAACACAAAAGAATACATTTATAAAACACAAAAAGAATACATTTATAAAACACAAAAAGAATACATTTATAAAACACAAAAAGAATACACATACAAAACACAAAAAGAATAAACATACAAAACACGAAAAGAATACATTTATAAAACACAAAATAGTATGAAACAACACCAAAAGAATAAACATGCAAAACACGAAAAGAATACATTTATAAAACACAAATAATATAAAGCAACACCAAAAGAATGCACACGAAAACCACAAAAGAATATAAAAAAATAACACAAGAGGATCAAATCCGCAAAACACAAAAAATATCCGAATTAATATATAACTTACTAAAACGTAAAAATGTATACAAAAACAAGTAATGAAAATAAATATGTAAATGGAAAAACAACGAAAATGAAAAAAAAACTGAAAAAAGGGCGAATTGGTTGAATTTTTAATCAGACTTTGTCATAAACTGTAAATGTTGTCTGCTGTCATGTAAATGGAGAATAATATTATCAATTTTGTCCCTTGAAAGGGGAAGGAGATCCTGCCATTCCCTTGAACCTTGCTTGCTAGATTTCCATTTGTGGCTTTTGTATGTGCCGAAAGGATATCAAAATGCAATATGTTGGAAAGTGAATGTTAGAACCTATTCCACCACAGTTACATCTCAGAGTGGTGGTTAAGTTGGATGTTTGGAAGTACGTGCCAAAGGGTTCATGACCAGAAAAGAAGATGGTGTTCTCGCTTTCCCAATCAATCGAGTGGGTGCTGACTGCAGAAGCGTTTTTATAAATGAGTCGTCTTGAATTCCGTTTTCCTTACAAGCTGATCAGATGCTGTCCAATAGTTATTTTTTTCTGGGAATGGTTAGTAGAACTGTAGTGCAAATAATTCATTGAAATACTAATCTCCTCACTGAACTGATCAGTGAGAAACTAATAACCCTATCAAACGCTTTACTACCCAATCTTTTTCTGTAACTGCTGATGAGTAAAGACTGGTACATAACTCCATAGAAAATCGAAAGAAGACACATCTTATCTTCCAATGACTTGTAAAGAGGAACAACGCACTTCCTGGTTTGTATTCCAAAATCTTAGTTTTATTTTCAGATTTTGTGCAGCCGTAATCTAGATATTAATGATAGAAGGAGTAACTAAATCATATTATTAGCTCCAAACTATTCTCCTGGCGATACTTCTTATGACACTGTAATTAATAAATAATTACTTTATTAATAAATAATTGTCCGAAAAAGAGGCAAATTTTATCATTCAATGATTTGAAAAAGACTCCAAATACCTTTTGGTTTCTCTTGCCTTCAGAGGCAGTTTATTTCCAGATTTTATTTACCCATAATCTAAAGGTAAATGAATGAATGAATGAATAAGTTTACTATACTATTAGCATTAGTTCTTTACAGTTATATAAGAAAGAAAAAAAAGAAACGATCGTTAATCAACTGAGAAACTTTAATTTAAAGTATTAATCGGAAAGTAATTTAAATAATTATCCGTTCTAATAATCTCTGTTAATGACGCTTTCAAAAAAGAGGTGAAAATATCATTAATTTAAAGATGTCAAACGAGGTTAATGAGTTTCTGCTCGGCTGAGTAAGACTCAAAATAAATTTATTATGAAAATTGGGACTGTAATATTTTGAACTGATTTTAAAATTCGGTTTACAATCTAATCCACTTGAAAGCAAGGAAATAAAGTTTCATTTATATTCCAGTTACATCTAATTTATGTCTTCTGAATCAAAAACCATTCATAAAAGTTATCAAAATAAGAATCAAATAAGATTATACAAACTTTTGAATTGATTAAGCTACTGAAAAAAGATTTAAATTAGTTAGGAGACAAAGAAGATTAATTCTTAACTTTCGGTACAAAACAGTGACAACTCTTGATCTCAGAAATATTCATTGCAGCCAAAAAATAGTCTTAACATGAAATATGCGCCTTTCTATGCGAATTCAAAATTATTAACTTCAATGACGGATATTAATTTCTTGATTTTTAACTAGATTAAGCAAGCAAATTATTATATCAGTATGTAATATACATTCAATATAGTTGCATTAAATATTGCAAAATTTGCAAATTTTGATATGACACTTGCATACACTTTGTCAACGTCCTATTTTAAAGTAACTGGGCATTTATTGCTGTTATATGCATTGTGTGCATCTTCGCGCTATTTTTCAGAATTTATCTGTAACTGGTAAAACTATGTAACTGGTAAACCATTTTATTATTTCCATATAGAAGTGAATGCGTTTGTATCTTTGGAGGTGTCTTAAATGGGACCGTCATTGAATTTTAAATGGAAATCTGGTAATTTTTAAAGAAAGTGATTAATTTATTGCTATATTTTCCTTTTTGTAAATTTTTCGATCGTATGTTGAAGTAGATTTCGTTTGGCATCCCATTCTGAAGCTATCCCTATTAGATCAAGATATTGCACGATATCTCTACGACGTTGTCAGGTATTCTGAATGCCGTACAATATCGCGAAGATATCGTAACAATATTGTACAGCGTCTTGTGTTATTAGGGTATACTAGAGTAGAATCTTTCTCCTGGGATATTTGACATATGGCCGCATATATAAGCTGCTTTGGTCTCAAACTTGCTTTCCTGAAACATCGAAGGTAAAAATGTTCCACTAGAGGGGGAGATTGGGGGCTTATATGCGAAAGCTTAGATATGTCATGTTTAGGATATAGTTGTGTTTTGCCATTATGAATAACCTGCTCTCTTTCTTTTGTACCAAACACATTTTAATTCATAAGTATACGTTTGCTAAAAAAGAAAAACTCCGAAAATTACTTTTTACCAAGCTTATGCTATAAATGATTCAATATTTAACACTGTCTAGAAAACTTTTAGATATAACGCTTGAACTAAACAAGAGATTTGTGCATATTCATTTATGAAGTAATCCCTATTACTTTATTTATATGCAATGAATATTTCAATTCTAGTAGAATAATTCATTTGGTGAAATTATTCAGTCTCAGCTTACACGCCTTTGACAAAGCCCTCCTTTATAGTCTATTCAGTCATCCTTTCTGTTTTACTCTGGCTTCGCCCGCTATTCTAACGCAAATCCTGAAAGTTCCTTGAGTCGAGTTGATGTCATTGTTAGAAAACACCTTTTCATAATGCAATGTCTATTCGTTAACTCTGACAGTTCGTCAGGGCAAATAAAAGTTAGGTGACCATAGGATACCTCTCCATGAAACGAACGAACACTGCGTTAGAAGTCAATGCATTTAGATTATTTTATAGTGTAAAGCATTTTAATAAGATTAATGCTTTGAACATTGTAGTAGTAGCCTGGAATTACCCAACGGAGTCATGCTTTTACCTATCTTCGAAGAAATTAGTCATTTATTACCGCTCATTTATTTTCATTATTAATAGATTATTATCTACTGGCCAAAAACTTTTTTATTCCATATTTATATAAGAATTCACTTCGCCAGAAACTGTCTTTTGCAATGTTTCATTATATTAAATTAACTGGTAATTTTAAATTTGACTAAACGAATTAAAAATTGCATTTGTTAGCTTGTTGCGAGCGCACTTTATTTTAATTCAAAAAATAATTCAAAGGTTTTAAAACATATGTAGACATTTAATGATAGTAAATTTAATAAAAATAATTTTTAAAAACGCACTTTGATAAGTGTACTGAAAAGTAGAATTTATTATCATAATTATTTATTTAATTTTGGGTCCTTAATTTGTAATTCATTACTATTAATATTATGATATCTTGAAATCACATTTTTTTAAATTTGCTGCCAGTTTGCACTATTCGTAAGGAATTAAAATTTAATTAAACTGTATGATTAACCGATAATTCAGTTCTAAAGGTATAAAAATAGTGCATTGCTATGTGCATGGTACATAAATGGAAAAATCTAGTCCATCCGTAATTGAGTGAAAAATTGATTAAAATATTCCATCATTACAAATGTGAAACATGTGAAGTTAAATAAAAATTGGTAAAAAATTTAATCTGTAGAAAAATAAACTGAAATTTATCCTTCAACATTTAACAAAAGTTCTTTTCTTGTAAAAATCAGTGTAATTTTCTTATATTCTTGAATTTTGCCATTTTTAACCAAATCTGAAAAATTCGCATAGATATTCTGAAATACTTTTATCACTTAGATTCTTTTTAAGTGAATGTGCTGGGTATCTAAAAAATTATACACAGTTTAAATGATTATAACTTCAATTTTTGTTTACATATAATTAATAATTAAATTGCAAAAGAATCTATATAAAATGTATTATTTCTTCTTCCTATACCATTTGTTCAAAAGTATTATCATTTTGGTCCATACACTACTGATAACTGTGGGCTATTGATTCATAAACTTCAACAAAAATTTCATTTGTATTGCGGCACATTCTTGCTCAATTGCGGTTCTTAATTCCTGAGTAACATGTGGATTTTCAGTTGCCAATAACTGCAATTATGTCGATTAATTGTACCATTTAATTTGAACATAGCTTCATGGCTCCAAACAATCTTCGCCGAAAACTGTGCACCCTGTTCACATTTTTGCAAGTAGCCTTCACACAATTATTTTCTTCAGTTCGGATCATCTTCATTGATATCATGTACAATTGTTGGGAATATAACTTTTCCATTGACAACGCCTTAAAATGCGACATACTCTTGATTTGCTGATGCCAATCTCACGACTTGTTTGTCTTTTGGATGTTTCGCGATAACTTTCCAATACTCTTCCTTGACTGGTGAAGCTCTTGGATGATCTTGGTCTTCCGGAGCGTTGTCTATGAACATACTGAACAGTTCCATATGTTTCAAACTTATCAATTGTTTAAGTCGCGTTAGTGGATCTTCCTGAAACTCCCTGCGATATTGCCTTTATACTTCTGATACATTTTCATACTTCCAATAGGATTTTAAAATGTATTCTCATTTTTCAAAAGTTAATTTGGTCCACTTATTATTTCCAATTAATTACATCCTCAAAAGAACGAAAAATCAGAAATTTATGACTCGCTAAACAGTGTATACATTTCTTGAGACACTCTGTACTTTCAACATTTCTTTATTTGATTTAAAGTAAATATCAAATTTTTGTCGAGTACAAGGGTATTGAGGCCTACCCTTCTTGAGCAAAACAAATAATAAATGAGTCTTCTGATCTTGGTATGTGAGGCAAGATACTTTTAAACGGACATTTTTATATGTTTAGCAATCACAGCATTCAAAGTGAATACCAATATTTCAGCCCAGTACAAGACGATCGAGTTTCACCCGTCCTGATCCAACAGAACAAATAGTAAAAGTCTTATGACCTCTATATACTAGATATGATTCTTCTAAACAGCCATTTTCATTTGATAAAAAAATCATCTTTACTTTTATTTTTAAGTATAACGTGCTAATAATTTTTATGAAATTCATTGAGAATTGGAAACATATTAAGCTCACTATACCTTTGCTCAAACTTCCTATTATGTCTGGTCACTTCAATATTATTTTCACCATTCCGAATATATATTTGGATAATTTTATTTATCATGTTTCAAAAGATAGAATGACAAAAATAGTTGATAAAACTTTAAACATAACATTCATTATTTCACCTCTTTTATTGTAATTGTTTTCTCCATGTAAAAAGCAAAAATTTTTGAAGAATTATATCTCCTTATTTACAAACTTCAATAATTGTGTAAAGATTTATTCTATATTCCAGTTTGAGTAGTAAAATTTGTAAGCAAAACTACATGTTGTTTGTTGGTCTGAACATAATTAGTAATGATTACCATGCGTTAGAACTGTAAACTGTCGCCTCTTGTACCCTAGATCACCATGTCTTGAACCATGCATCATTGATCTGAGATATATGATGTTAATTATCGTGATCTTTTTCAGGTTATAATACCTTGCCAAGGAGCAAGATGGGGAAAACATGTGAAAATATTGACCTGAAGTTGTAAAAGCAGCAATTAAAGCTGTGTGAGCTGCAGGAGAATAAAAAATTTCAATTACAGAGTACTGTTAATTCTTTAATGTTATATTTACATCATTTATTCGACATTTGACGGCTTTTTAGAAACATTCGGTACGACATTAGAAAATAATTTTCTTGCAAATAAGATCTCTGATTATTAGAGTATATAAACAAAGTGAGGAGGATGAACCACAGATTGACGAAGAATCGGAATCTTATTATAAGTTTACAGTGGCCAATAATAAAAATCGACCTGTCAAGGGCTACGAAGATAAAACAGCTGGAGAAGGTTGGCTGAGATTACGCTGTAAATTATCCATTAGAAAGCCAAAAACAATCAAGGGAATCAAATGATTTTACAATCACAAAGTAAAATAGGAAACAGTATTACGCTGTAAATTATCCATTAGAAAAGCCAAAAACAGTAAAGGGAATCAAATAGATTTACAATCACAAGCAGAAATAAGGAAATGATACACTGTAAATTATCCATTAGAAAGCCAAAAAACAATCAAAGGGAATAAAATGATTTTACAATCTAGAAACAAACCAAAACAATCCCAATTACTGTAAATTATCCATTAGAAAAGCCAAAACAATCAAAGAGATAAATGATTTTACAATCACAAAGTAAAAATGGAAACAGTATTACGCTGTAAAATTATCCATTAGAAAGCCAAAACAATAGGGAATCAAATGATTTTACAATCTACAAGTAAAATAGGAAACAACGCTATGCAATTATCATTAGAGAAGCCAAAAAAACAATCAGAGAATCAAATGATTTTACAATCACAAAAGTAAAATAGAAACAGTGATACACATGTAAATTGTCCAGAAAGCCAAAAAAAGGCAATCAAGGGAGATCAAATGATTTTACAATCACAAAGTAAAATAGGAAACAAACGTACGCTGTAAATTATCCGACCAAGCTGTAAATTATCCATTAGAAAGCCAAAAACAATCAAGGGAATCAAATGATTTTACAATCACAAAGTAAAATAGGAAACAGTATTACGCTGTAAATTATCCATTAGAAAGCCAAAAACAATCAAGGGAATCAAATGATTTTACAATCACAAAGTAAAATAGGAAACAGTATTTTCTACCCAAATATTATAGAAAAACAATTATTTGTGCTTTCTTCCAATCAGTTCGTTTAGATAGTCTTCGCTCTTAAGTAATGTGCTACAGAAATTTTTCACATCTTAACAATCAACACTTTTGTTTTAACACATACTAATTCTGGAACAGAAACAGATATTGGCTTAAAATTTACCAAATTAATTTTGCAAAGTAGATGATAATATTTCACCCACAATCCTATAATTAAATCGTACTGTGTATTCCTGTTTCATTAACCCTAACATATGTCGTGGTAGAGTATATGTAGTGGGAGATAATTGAACAACTTTCATTAGCTGAGTTACTGTCGTTAACCTTGCAATAACTGTACAGTAAGGGAGGATAGTTAAGAGTTGATTGTCACCTTAAAAGAGAGCAAACGTTAAAGTGAGAGTATGGGGAACCATAGTAACATATTCCTTCCAATCAAGCGATTAATAATTTGGCTGAGAAATTAATTGTCTGGGATATTTGTGATACCTATGGTTTAAGTTATGGAGTATTTCAATTTGGTCTTTCATTTTGCAGATTTTCCATATTAATTATCTTCATTTTGAAAGGAATAACTTAATTAAAGAATGAAAGCATATGTTTTTTTAAATTGCTATTTATACTATTTCTTATTTAACAAGTGTTTCTCTTGAGATGTATACAGTATGCCCACTGAAGTCCTGGCCACCTCCTCTTAACTCCACAATGGTGAAAACTGTAGTCATAAATGTCCAGTCAACGAAGGAAAAATAGAAAAAATGTGTAGTTTTGTCCTAAACGACATACTAAAATTCCCCTCCGGTGGGAGTTCATGGGGGTACGGGGGGTTTAAAGGGGTCGTTTTCAGTTTTTCTTAAATATCTCGGAAAGCTATGAGTTCTAGCGAAAAACACTCAAATACAAAATTAAACTGGATAAAACTTTTCTACAAAAAAAGTCCTACATTTTTTTGTAGCATCAATAGTTATAGATGCAGGTGGGATTCAAAAGTGAATATTTCTAAAATTTCTCAATTAAAACTAAAACCCAAAACTCAATTAAAAGTGCTGAATTGACAGCCCTCATAAAAACTCATGCCTATACAAAATTATACAATGGTAGTATTG
Source organism: Araneus ventricosus (assembly GCA_013235015.1). NCBI lineage: Eukaryota > Metazoa > Arthropoda > Arachnida > Araneae > Araneidae > Araneus > Araneus ventricosus. The sequence continues at coordinate 2,809 of BGPR01008862.1, read as the reverse complement.
TTTGTGTCAGAACAGGGAGGCGGCCGCGCTTGTGACAAACCCATTAGAAGAACCATTCCCAGATAGCAATTTTAGTTTGCAGCAAGCTTGCCACAAATTTGTCATGACAAGAGTATAAGCTTACCGCAAATTTGTCATGACAAGAGTGCAAGCTTGCAGCAAGTTAACGAAAGCTTCGAAGTCACCATGTAACGAACTTGCAGCAAGTTTGCCACAAGCTTTTCGTGCGAACTCATTGCAAATTATAGCAAAAACAGAGTACGAACACAACCCGGGATAGAACTCGCGACCTACCGAGTAGTAGACAGACGTCAATACCACTCGACCAGTTCTTCTACGACAGGAGAAGATAGATTTCGCTAATACATCGTTCGCTTCGATTCTTATACGATTTATTTTAAACTTTTTTCTTGATTTCATTAATTTTTTGAGTTGAGAATATGATTTGAAGTCAAAGAGAGAGGGAGTTTCGCTAATAACAACGTTTTACTAGTAGAATAAATTATGAAATTAGAGTTCAAAAGTAATTACATTAAAATCGGACAAAATGTCTAAGTTATTATTTTTGAACAAACATTGACTGTTTTTTCGGTTTAATTTTGTTTATAAACGCTAACATTTCAACATTAAGAAAAAGGCGATATAGTTTTCTTTAAAGTGCGAGTGATATATTTAGTAAAAAGATGGAAAATGTTTCAAAATTTTTTTTTTATAAAAAAGTTATTTTTTTCACAAATTATCATTGATTTATTGAATTAACAAAAAGAAGGGTGGTCTAGGAGATGCTATTAAAAATCGGATGTTTTTTTTAAAACAGAGACAAAGAGAATTGTCTCTTTGTGCTGTCTTTGCAGGAAGCTCGTTTTGCATACTTGCTGCAAGTTTGATTTGCAAGGGAGGTGGCGCTATTTTGTCACATCGAACTTGCAGCAAATGCGCTGCAAGCGAGGGTGGCGCTAGTTGTGACAGCGAACTTGCTACAAGTTCGTTTGAAGTTTGACGCGTCAAATTTTGGCATGACAAGTCAAAATCAAACTTGCTGCAAACTTACGTGCTATCTGGGTTATGCTCCCTTCCTCCGCTCATTTCCGTTCCCCTTAATAAGCTTCCTTCTACTCGTAGTCCAGCCAACGAATAGTTAATTTAAAAAATTGTGTAGTTTTGAAATTCGGAATCCGGCGCAGTTGTTGTTGGGGGTAGTGCTCTAAACGGCGTACTAAAACTCCCCGCTGGTGGAGAGTGCTCAGGGTGTTGAAATGGGGGATTTTTCAGTTTTTCTTAAATATCTCGAAAACTATGGATCCTAGCGAAAAAACTTAATTATCAAATTAAAGTAAATTAAATCTCCTACAAAAAAAATCCTAAATGTTTTGTAGAATGAAATTTTAGAAGATACAGGGGGGTTTAAAGTATTTTTTAAAAAATTTCTTAACTGTTAATGGTAAAACCAATTAAAGTGCAGTAACCGAGAAAACCTCATACCTATATAATAATTACCCGAAAATTGTGTGTTATGTGTCGAGTAGATGGTTTAGATTCTCATGGGGCAGGGACAGCAAATATATTTGTGAGCTTGATGCTCCTACGCTCCTCACGTCCGTTTTCCCTCACGAATCAGATAAATGTCAAAAAAATATTTTAGAACATCCATCGTTTAATAAAATAATGTTCTTTAGGAACAATTTTTGCTAGAAAAACATAAGCAGATTTGTTTGGTCATTTCAGATTTTTCAGGTGATTCGGCTGAGATCTTCAAATCTAAATGTAATCAGTTTTGCTTTGTGAAAGCAATTTCTAACACTAAGCAGAGCGATAAATGGGATTAACCGCAGAGCGTCTCTTTTCTCTTTTGTTTCGGCGATACTAGGTTTAATGGGATAGAGAAAAAAAAAAATGTATTTCATGCGTTCATTTCCAACATAATGTGTGCCAAGACATACTATTAAAATATAGTGCCCTACTGCTTTGTAATATATTTCAGATCAGATCTCTTACTAACCGATAAAGGTGCTAACTCCAGAATTACTACTAGGGCGCGTTAAAACATCATCGGGTGGTCACTGCAAATACCCATGCACATGATGTAGAAGTTAAGGGTGTGGTGGCTCAGGATAATAATTTTTTTACTCCTACCTGGAGTATTCCTTGAAAGTGATCCTTGTACCACATGATTTCAGAACTAAGTGCTCGGCGGAATAAATATGCTAAAAGTTTTAAAATGGTTGCAATAAATTAATAAAATAATGTGAGATAAATAAAAGAAATAATAAATAGATAAATAAAGAAAGCCAAAATATAATGGAATCGAGATGGGGAGTAAATAATATAGGTGTTGTTCCAAAAAAAAATTGATGCCCTAAATATCATAGATTGAATAACAATGTACTGTGGTACGTAGAGACAAAAAAGAAATGTAAAAGGTTAGAAAGAAGGAAAATGAATATATATATGTAACAAATGTAAACAAACATATTTAAAAGTGTAAAAAGCAACATATACAAAGATAAACATTCATAAAACAAGATTTCAGTTTCTAATCTTCATCTGAAACTCCCCCATTAACTTGATATTTTTTTTTTTAATGTCGGTTCTCACGTCGTCAGTTACTCCCTCCTTACATGTCGTCTCCCGTTGTTATCTCGGTTTGCAGGTTTCGCGTAGGTATTTCGGCTGCTTTTCTTTTATGACTGGCTCAAATTCTTGGTTTGTCTTAATGTTCAGGGGTGGTAAATTCGGCATTTTTTTTTGTATATGCCAACACTGTTTCGCAGAAAACGTCTCGTTACTAATTTTTTAACGGTTTAAAACC
>BGPR01008861.1:36496-50868 GCA_013235015.1 Araneus ventricosus | reverse complement strand
AACACTTGGCCACTACACAGTCATCGAAAGGTGAAAACTTTTGAAGCAAGTTTTCAAAGCAGAAAATTAATTTGACAATAAATAAATAAAAGCTTCCGAACTGTTTAAAAAGCAATAAGATTTCCTTCCTTTAATTTAATAAAGAAGTTTTAGATTTTTCTTACAAGTACTTGTAAGAAAATTCTTTATTACTTTACTTATTGGTCTACTAAATGAGGAAAAGATAATAAAAAACATGATAAAAGCTAAAGATTAAATTTAAGATACGGGATTTATCCACCTGTAGTTATATAAAAACGTTTAAATTAGGCAGTTTCTTAAGGCGATTAGTTGAAATTTGATACCTAATTGGATCTTCATATTTTTCCCTAAATATTATTAAGTAAAAGAGAAGTACGCATCTTTTAAATCACAAGTCGAGTTCGAAAAAAATAACTGATATAGCGAAACCCGCTTATTCTAGAAGAATGCTTATTCAGAATATTATGTAAAAGCTTTACTTTCAAAATTAATGCTCATTTTACTGTTAAAAATAACTTTGCGATGAATAATTATTTTAAAGTTACAAGTAACAATATATTTATTCAAATAATCATAATATTTATTTTTTTGATTCTGTAGATTCCTTTTACTAAATTATGACATTCCGATAAAAACAAATACATTTTAAGAAAGGTAAATATTTTTAGCCATAAAAACATAATAAATACATTGACTCTTTAATATTCTTATTCATTACAGATTCTAGCTTTATGAATCATTTCTTTAATTAACCCAAAATTTTCATTATGTTCTTTATAGTACTTTCAAATTCATTATCTTGATGATTAATATGTTAAACATTTTAATAAGAAAAATATTCTTCTACTTCTTTTATAGAATTGAAAGACAGCCTTGACAATTTCTTACTTCATTTTAATATTTTTTTATGTGACTACACATAGACAATAGTATTATAGTTATTTTTTACAACACTACTTTAAATATAAAGTGCAATGAGCCGAAATTATATTCTGATTATTGAAATCAATAATCAGGATTATATTTCGAAATTCCGACATGTGCTAGAAAACTTCTCTAAAGATTAGATTATTACCTAATTTTAGAGGAAAAAATATTTCAGAACATTTTAGAAAGACTGTTTATACGTATATAGAGCGTATATTAATGAATTATTATAGTTCTAGGCAAATTGCCTCTTCATTCGAGAGATTTCCCGTCAAATTTGACGCGTTTAAATAGATATATACAGGGTTCCCACTTATACCCGTTACACCCCTTAACTTCTAAATGGTGACAGCTTAGGCCATAAAGTTGGTGTCTAGGTGTAGTAAAAAGGTTATGCGCTATTCGATGAGACACTTACAACGCCATCTATCAGCAAATTTTGGAATTAACGGTCCTATCTCGAAAGCGTTACTAGATACGGTAAAAAAGTAAATTACAAAAAAGTTGTAGGTTCACTCATCGAGTAGCGCATAGCCCTTTTACTATACCTAGACACTAACTTTATGGCCTAAGCTGTAACCGTTTAGAAGTTAAGGGGGTGTAGCGAATATAAGTGGGAACCCTGTATACTTCGCTAACCATCTTGCTTTCCTTTCCTTTGTCATCCGCCGTCTTTTTGCGATGGGTTCTTCGTCATTATTTATCGCAAAAAATATAGTAAAATAGTTCATGATTGTAAAGTATTAAATTATAGTAAAAATATATACAAAATACGTACATAATAATTCAATAACCATGAAGTTCTCAGCTTGTCGAACGTAAGTCAAAAGTTAAAATTTCAAAAGAATTCTTTTTCGAAAATCTAATCAAAACAGAGCACTTCTCTGCTTGTCAAAAAATGCCAAAAATATTACCAAATTGTACCATCACGATTGCAATAAATAATCAGATGCATCGTGGCGTACAAACTATATCACGCTGACGTGATTTACTACTTTCTATTAAAAAACGGAAATTAATTTGAAATATTTGATTAATATAATTTACAATTTCTTGGGAACTAGTGATCATAGCGAGATAAATTTTATATCAATCGGTAGCAAGATTTATTTCACTATTTTAGAGCTATTAAATTTGAAATTAGAACGAAAATTGCATTTTTAAATTTAAAATTACTGAAATTTATGTGTTCTAACAATGAAATAATGCTGTTTAACGTCTCGCAGTGCTATGGCGCGTATTTTATTATTGGTGACGTCAGAGCGTTACCGGATTAGTGAGAGACAGATATGGGCTGTTATATTAGTAATACTTGAGAACGTTACCTATAAGCACTTTGTGATAATTATAATAATGCATATCGTGGTTGTATTTTTAATATGAATGTATATGAATAAATAATAGTATTAAAATATTTATTTATAAACATTTGATTGAAGTAAAGAGAAAAATTCAACCTCGGATAAAATTGCTATTAGCATTAAAATGATTTACTTCGATTTATCCATTAAGAATTACATGTACAACTAACAACTTCTCAATTTTCAGCTTTGAAACAAAATCGAGCGAGTACTAAAGCCAAATAACTATGCAGTTATTTGCAGAAAAATGAAAATGAATAATTTTTCTTTGTTCTTGAAAGAATATGAGTCAACTTATCTATTTTTGAAAATTTTAAGTATCGACTATACATTATACTACGTCTACAATAAGCATTTGTAGTCATATGTTGTTTACCCCTCCTGATAGTAATTTATGTGTATTTGCTCATATTTCAGTAATATATAGTTAAAAAATTATAATAATTTTAATCGATTTATAATTTTCGAATAAAATGCATATGTTCCGAAACAAATTAAATAATTGCTTTCTTAACATATTTTCTAATAACTGTATTTCATGTTTCTATATTTTAAAGTGTAAAGCAAATAGATTTCAGGATGTTTTATATCTTTGTCTAGATAATACACAAAATTAATTTCTGCCGTTATCCTAAAATAATATATAAATATACATTCTCTCTCTCTCTCTCTCTCTCTCTCTCTCTATATATATATATATATATATATATATATAGCCTTCAAAATTAATTTTTTTTTTATTGGCAAAACATTTAAACAAAAATTTATTAATGATAAAATAATTAAAAAACAGCGAAAAAGTCATGCTTTGGGGATACAGAACTTTGTTACAAAAATATTATAATATTAAGAATTTTTGAAAGGGTATTATTTTTAATACAGAAGTTTATTGCTTGCCGTAAAGTTTTGGTTATCCATTATCATATCAGTAATATTTAAGAAATATATTTTTTGTGCTTTGAATGCTTTTAATCAAAGTCGGAACTTTTATTGCTTCTGCGACTGGAAGAACCTAGCAGAATTTCCGAAATTGACTACTTCTTACCCGAAGAAATAACATGGCACACTGCCAAACGACAGAATGAATCTGAAGATTGGATTTGAGATTTCAGATAAGCAAAGACACGAACATTCATAGCTTACCCATAATATTGTTATACTTAGAAAGAGGGTTTAACAACCTTAATTTTCGTGACAAAACGAATTTGCCACCGATGAGCCAATTATTATCTGTTTCTTGGTAGTTATTTTGGTATTATCTTTCTCCTTTGTAGCTTATAGAGCTTAACAGAAGTTTTGTTTTATATTTAACCAGCATTTTCATAATCAAAATGTACATATTTGCATTTTTTTGCTTATGTAAGTCAATTAGCCTTTATTTAAAATCAATTCACAACATGGCATTAAATTAAGTTAATTATTGGATTACGGATGTATGAATTTTCAAAGCTGCCTTTTAAAAATTGGGATTCTAGCCCTCTGAACGGCGCAAACGTCTTTTTACGTTTTTCATGTTCAGTTCAAAAGCGGATAGCTCGTATTTATATGTACATTTTCTTAAACAATCATGGATAAAGTGTTCTTAAGATTTCAGAGATATAATTAAATGCAAAAAAGATCGATTCATTTACTTTAAAGCTAAGTTTTCTAACCTGATAGCTAAAAGTGCAAAATAATTGGGCGCTCAGAGGGCTAGAGTAGAAAAAGGAAAGCAATTTCCATTATTTATTCCCATCATTAAAGATACCTTTCCTACCTATTCAGTTGTTCGTTCATGTATAAATTGTTTATCGTTAAATCTATCCATCAGTCATGGAGGGGTTATAATTGGTCATAGAAGTAAAACTATCAGCTGGCTGATTAGAGAATTGAAAGATTAGTTCCGCAATGAAAATGAGCTACTAACTATGTAACGGTGCATCCTATATGCCCACCGACATTCTTAGAAGAAAATTCAGTTGTATAATCATGTGTTCCGTCTGTATGGATGAGCTTTTTGTTTTATTTATTTGTGATATGTAGAACTTCCGCTATACCGCTGGTGTAATACTTCGCCAATGGGAATCTTCACATTTTCAACACTCTGTTTGAAGATGTTAATTAATGTTTATGGTAGAACTTTTCAATGTTATGGGGGGAGGATATTTAGAAAACATTTAATTTGATGTTCCTTTAGCTATAGCTCTCAATGTTTACTAAAAACTATCTGATATACCGGCGTTGCTCGGGATAAAAAAAATTAAATCGCAGTTTTTCGCAGCAGCGTATTTTGTTGATAATGGGTCGTCCCCTCCCGCATTGTATGACCTCCCCCCCAGACAGCAGTTAAACCCTTCTCTTCTTTTTCTCTCCCTAGTTTGGACCACATGGCACGAATGTAGCAGTCCCTGATACTCCATTTTTCCCTTTCCATCATTGCTACGACGACAACAGTTCTTTCATGTCTTAGTTTTTATTGCCATTATCCGGGTTACAATTCTCTTATTTTTAGTGTTTGTGTGACTGATCGGAAAACAACGCATTGTGATCTTTCTTTTTCTCCTTAGGTCCCCTCCCTCCGGTAGAAACCGGACTCAATCATGAATGTTTTTACACTCTCATTGGAATCATTTAAAATTTTCAAAAATTAAATAAAGCATTGCTTAGAGAGAGTAAATAACTAACGTTATTTATTGTGCAAACTAATTGAAATATGTGCACGCTACAAAATAAAAGCGGAAGAAAAATTCTGCCTTTCTGTAAATATTCAACGGCGTTAATATTTTTATCATAGCTTTAACAGTGGCAGAAACATGGGAATGAATGATGAGCTAATTACAATCGCTCCATTTGGAATTTAGACGTTTTAAATAAAAAGAATTAAACGAACCCAAAGAACACAGAATTCAACGCTTTATATGTTAAAGAGAGAACTGGTACGAATTCTGGTTATTTTATTAATATCAAATATGTTTTTCATAAGCCATGAAAAATCCGCCATTAGAAATCTGAGACTGTGAATCCTGATTTCCATAAAGATATAATTGCGAGAGCTATGAGAGAAACTTTTCTTATAAATAAGTAAATAATCTGCAAACAAAGTAAGAAAACACATTTTTAACTCTTTAACAGTTTTGCCCGTATGCCATACGTTCATCGAATTATCGTATTTAGAGTCCTATAAACTAAAATTTAATCATTAATTAGTAGAATTATCGTATTTAGAGTTTTACAAACTAAAATTTATTCATTAATTAGTAGAATTATTGTATTGAGAGTCCTACAAACTAAAATTTAATCATCATTAATTAGTAGAATTATCGTATTTAGAATCCTACAAACTAAAATTTAATCATTAATTAGTGGCATTATCGTATTGAAAGTCCTACAAATTAAAATTTAATCATTAATTAGTTTTATAATTTGACAAAAAAATTACGTAGAACACCCGAAGTATTCTATGGATTCTTTGATGAATCATAACGACAACCCCGTTCCAAAGCAAAAGGTGTCATCTTATTAGATAGCAAAGAAAATAAAACTTTTAAGAGCTTAATAAGGAAAATAAAGCTGTTAATTACGCCCTTGGGTAGAAAATATTGTATGCTGGAGAATCCATGTATAAGAAGAGAAACATTCAAAAAACCAATTGTACATTGAAGAAAGGCGTCACCATGGTTATATAAAGAGTAGCTAAAATAAAACATTATCGATGCAAGATGATGCGTAAACCATATTCCATGCCTACAATTGTATTTAGAATAAGACATATAGATACATTTTTCTTTAAATATGAGATATGGTTTATAAATATTAAATGACTAAAAGAATACGAAAATAGAGTCCGTTTTTCTGTTTCTTTTTCGATATGATACGCAAACCTTTAAACAATTCCTTTTTCGCCAGTATATCTTTGAAAAATCTTTGCATTTACTGCTTTATCCAATCCCGTTTTCATTCAATTTCATATTTTATAAAGTTATGGATTTTGAAAAGCGTTCTTTTGCTTAAGTTATTTCCCACACACACTTTTGTCACACCCGGCCGAGGAGGGAAGTGTTTGTGGAGTAACGAACGGGAAAAAAGGAATTTCTAACGAAAATGAATCGAGAAAAGAAGGGAAAATGTGAAAAAAAATCCCCAACACACACACACAAAATATAGAAAATGCATGAAAGGGGAAAAAAATGTTCAGAATTTTGCCCAAAAACTTAAGACACGAGGAGGGGTAAAAAAAAGGGAAAGGAAAAGAGAGAAAGGAGGGTTTACTAATTCGCTTGGAAAGTCAAGTTATATTTTTTTTCCCGAACAATTTTCCTTTCTTTTTGTCAGTTATTATTTTTTTCCCTGTTTTGTCCATGACGATATTTCTTATAGGATTTTTTGGACCCCATCCTTTAAAGGATTCAGAAAAACTGAAAAGAATAAATAAATAAAAATCTGAAAAAATAATTTCACGCTTTTCTTTTTTGGCTTAACGGATTTCACTCGAATTCAGTTCTCTTGTCATGGTTATTTCTTTCTCGCCTTAATGAAGCCACTAAAAGAAGAAATGTTCCTGAATTCATATTCCAATAAGTTAAGAGCCGTATGATTTGACATTTAAGCAATAATTAAAGAACTATTTTTTTTTATGTATTGTTCATCTCACTGTGAAATTGCCTTACATTGTACAGAAAATTTCTATGTTCAAATATGATTGCTTAGAATGTCGTATGGATTATTAAAGAAGCATAAAATTTCCATCCAAATTAATATCAGTTGAAGATATTTTTAAAAAGAAATCACTATTATTTATTAATTAGCATATCTTAAGTGCACCATATATCAAATAAATTATCATTAACTTATATTTCTCTTTTTTCTATATAGTCGCCTAAAATAGAAGTAAATGACCTTGTGTAAGGTTCTCATTATTTATTAAAATGTATCTACAAAATAGGGTGAAATTTGATGAATGAAATCATTTCATATGAGCCAGTTTCAAACTTGAAAATCTACTTTGTATTTGAAATTATAGCTCAAAGGAAAAAATGCGTTTGTAAATTTTATTCATAAATATTCTAATGTACATGTATTTTGTATATAAATATACAAGCAAGATTAATGGCAAGATTCAGAATGTTCTTTGTAATAATAATATATTTCAAAATTTAATGGAATATTGACACTTCTTTGAATGGAAATTTTATTTCTCTTACAGTATTTAAAAATTATTTAATTTGAAATTTGAACGTTTTTCGATTGGGAACTCTAATTTGAAATAATTGGTTTCTTCACTCAGTATTTCCTGAATGCAATTTTCAGATATTTAAGAATTTGAGTTAACAATAAGTTTTCTATGTCATTGATTTCTTAACACTTAAAATATATTATAAAAATATATTATTTCATAAAGGGAGTCGGAACCCTTATACAGACAATGTTAAATTGGCCATTTCGATGTACCATTTCTCAAAACCTGTTATAGACGCATGTTCGAAATTTTTATGCAAATTAAGTTTACCTTTCTCATTATACTTATATGGGTTTTTAAAAAACTCAACAATTTATTTTTTTACAAATTGTTTTTTCTGTCAAAACCGACAATATTAAATTGGCCATTTCGATGTACCATTTCTCAAAATCTGTTATATTATTATTATTTTTTAGAAATTTTTTGTGTCAAAATAGGGTGAAATTTCACTATATCTCATTAAAAATTATGTAAATTTATAAAAAAAATTAAAAATTAACCAAAAAATAATTTCAGTATAATGAGAAAGGTGTACTTTACTTTTGTAAAAAATTTCAAACATGCATCTTTAATAGATTTTGAGAAAAAGGTACATCGAATTGGCCAATTTAACATTGTCGGTATAAGGGCTCCGACTCCCCTTTTAAACCAAATTAAGATTATAGGTTGTTAAATTGATATTCATACGGCAAACATGAAGACAATACCTGTCGCGCTTTCTAAATAACGTATTAACAAATAAACCATCTATAAATATATTCACAACTCAAATAAAAATGCTAGCTCGAAATAGCAAATTATATTACGGCAGTATTTACAATTAAAAATAAAATAAAAATAAAAACATATTTTCTCTGTCATATGGCATACAGCGACCTGATGCCCGAGCCTTGCACTAGAAAGGTCATTGTTTCGAGACTGGATTCTTGCAAAGATGCACCGGATAAGTGGAACTGATTAAACGTCAAATATGTTGAAACCAAACATCCTTCCGTTGGTCTGGTGTCGAAGTGTAGAGAAAAGGAGGCAGTTAAGGTTTCATCCGCTTCATCTCACTTCGAATAGAAATTCAAAAGTCCTGCCAATTTTTTTTTTTATTAGTACTCCGTTTTGAGGCTAAACTGAACTTTGTCTGTTTTTAAAATTTCGAAATTTAATAAATTACCTTGGCAAACGTTTCAGTGTAGTTGGTTAGCTAGAAAAACCCAAAGAATATTTCACTTCTGGCGGAAATTGTGAACTTTGGGGTGTTGAGTCTGTATCATTTTCTAAATTAGAAACAGCCGAGACCCCAACTTTAGAGGCTTGTATATCTGATATGATGTCATTAGAACGGCGGCCTATAGGGAGCTTAAAAATATGAAGTCCGAACTTGATGATTACTTGACTTTTTTTGACATTTTTAATATATATATATATATGGGATTGTTTAATTCTGCTTTATTTTCGACTGTTTTAACATAGGACTACGTTCCTCCCATTGGTATCTCAGGAAGAAATTTGATTGACACGCCAAAACGCCACAGAAAACGTTGTATGGGATATCCTCTATATCTCGGTAACTACATAAGCTGAAAACATAACTAATGTCTTATTTCAGAGATAAAAGGTAACAACATAAGCTACGAAAAAAAGTGAAAATCGGAATTGTAGTTCAGCGACTTCCGAGTCGCAAAGTTGGGCAAAATTATGCATGAATTGGTGACGCGATCCTCTACATTTCGGTAACTACATATGTTAAAAACATAACTAATGTCTTATTTTAGAGATAAAGCCTAACAACAGAAGTCACAAAAAAGATCTGAAAATCGGAAAAGAGTCACGGGAGTATCGTAGTCCTAAGTCTTTTACATCAACGATTGTTTGAAAAATGCAGCCTCCCGTCATTTTTATTTTACTGTTTTCGAGCAAAACTATTAACTAAAATTATCTAAAATATTATTCGCTATTAAAACTAGTTGCTGTAAATGCAAGAACTCTATCAAGTGTTGAAGTAATTTGGAATTTAACTTTTTCCTCTTTTTCCCCCCTACTATTCTGAAACAACAAACCACTGTTACTCCAAATAATTTTTCCAGAAGTAGTCGGTTGTTTTGAGTTCATTAGCTTCCTAGCCGCCAGCACTCAGAAGGATATAAAAAATAAAGAGGCAGTAACAGAAATACATAGAAAATGAAAGGTTGATAAAAGAAAAAACCCTTTTCGTATGCACCTTATTTAAATTCCACTCACAACACTAAGAATAACGTGACGTTGAAGTCATTAAAGAATATTTCCACTTTTCACGCGGGACATGAAAGGAAGGAAATATAAAAATGCAAAAAAAGTGAAATAGTCTTTACTGCAGTTAAAAATTAAGAGAATTGTAATGATGAGCAAACGAGTGGTTCTATTAAGTTAGTCATTAGAGTACTAAGCGAAAAACCGTTCTTAGGTGTAAGATCATCACAAAAATGATGAAAGGCTGCTTTTGTTTTCGGTAAAGTGCTTTAAGCATGCACATCTGATGCGATAAGTATTTGCAATTTCGCTCTTTTAAAGGTCGACGAAAACCTTCAGAATTTTATCTTTTGAAAGGTTTTAGGTTGAAATGGGCTTTCAAGGAATTTTGACAGGTAAAATGCTTTTACACAATGCTATTAATCAGTTTTATTTTACCGGCTCATCTATTGAATTAGTATTTTTTTTACATTTAAATGTGTTAACATTAACTCTTTAAATCCGAGGCGACAATTTTCTTCTAACCCCTTTAAAACCGGGACTTTTTGGGAGGAACCGACATGATTTGAACTCTCCCAATCCGGGTGGTCATTTACCGATTACCCCACCCCCTGCTCTAACCTTCCCTTAAGGCGCACGAAAATGGGCTGTGATGTGATAGGATAATTGGACCCCCTATCGAGCTTACCTACTAAGTGATCTCAAAAACTATCCTCCCCTCAAAAGAAACCAAACGCCTCAGACCGGCCTTCGTGGCTATTAAGGAGGTATTTCTAGACCGCCCGAGGACCAACTCCCTCGGTATGAGAAGTTAAAATAAGCTACATTTTGCTTTCAGTTACACGACTGTTACATAAACTTATCCCAGACGGCAATTTTAGTTTGCTGCAAAGTTGCAGCAAGTTTGCACTGCAAATCTGCAAGCTTGCAGCAAGGTTGACACGACAAGAGCGCAAGCTTGAGACAAGCTTGTAGCAAGTTAACGCAAGCTTCGAAGTCACCACGCGATGAACTAGCAGCAAGCTTGCCACGTCAAACTCATTGCAAACATAGCAAAAACAGAATAAGAAAAAAACCTCGGATTAGAGCTCGCAACCTAACGCTTCCTGAGCGGACGCTTTAACGACTCGGCCAGATAAATTCTGAGAGGAGAAGATAGATTTCGTTAATAGATCGCGCATATGATTAATTTTAAACCCTTTTCTTGATTTCATTAATTTTTTAAATTTTGTGTTGAGAACATGATTTGAAATCAAAGAGAGGGCGATTTTCGCTAATAACTACGTTCTGTTAGTAGAAAAAATTATGAAATTAGGTTTCAAAAGTAATTACTTTTAAAATGGAACAAAATGTAAATTATTATTTTTCAACAAACATTGGCTGTTTTTTAGGTTTAATTTTGTTTATTAACGTTAAAATTTCAACATTAAGAAAAAGGCGATATCGTTTTCTTTAAAGTGCGAGTTCTATATTTAGTAAAAAGATGGAAAACGTTTCAAGATTTTTTTTTTTATAAAAAAGTTAGTTTTCTCAAAAATTATTGTTGATTTATTGAATTAATCAAAAGAAGGACGGTCTAGGAGATGCTATTAAAAATCGGATCTTTTTAAAAACAGAGACAAATATAATTATCTCTTTGTGCTATCATCTTTGAATCAAGCTTGTTTTGCAAACTTACAACAAGCTTGCATTGCAAGGAGGGGTGGCGCTAGTTGTCACGGCGAACCTGTGGCAAACTGGTTTTGCAAGCGAGGGTGGCGATTCTGCATTGCTAGTTTGCCACAACTTCGCTTCAAGCTTGACGCGTCACATTTGCCATGCAAGGTAATATCAAGTAAAAATCAAACTTGTGCTGGAAACGTACGTGCTATCTGGGATCGCTTCACATAATTCTGATAGATACTTGGTGATTCAAATTCAGCGTGCAAATAGTTATGAGATGTAGAAAGTAAAAAAAAAACAAACTAACCAGAATCTCATAGTCATGCTTGCAAGATACGTCATTCGGATGAAGTAGAAGATACATGAAAATGCAGAAACGACAAGTCAGTAATTGGTAAAATCTTTTTATTAGGCGATACTTTACACTTGGACAGTAGGTGCACACATAAAGTTTCAAAACGGCTTCTCAAAATTCTTACCATTCACAGTTATTCACGCCTTACTGTGACCGCGGAAGGACTGGCGAACCAATTTAAAAAAAACATCCGGAATTTCGCGGACTTCTGCAGTAGCAAAGGAGATCCTAGCGTCGAGTTTGGCATGTCCGGCTTAACAACATTGGTAAACTGTTTCATGCTTTCTGTAAGAAGTCGAAGCTCTAAAAGATTTGCGATGAAATGAAATACAGTGCTGGCGAATAAAGCTCTCTAGCTCATCTGGTTGGCTTTTCTGGTCATACTTTTCCATATGGTGTTTTTCTATCTCAACAAAGAATTTGTATGTTGGATTTTGAAACACCCTGCATATAGAGAGGGATTGGTTAGTGAGAAATTCGGGAATTGCTAAGGAATCAGGGACGAAAATTCATGTGAAGAATTTTTATCTTGGGCCAGGGTGCCCACTAAAGTCCTTTATCAACCATTTAACTACGCAATGGCAGCAGCTATCTTCATAAGAGTGGTGTCTGGGCATGGTAAAGTGACTATGCACTACTGGATGAAACCACTTACAGCGCCACCTGGATGAAAACGGTGGTGTTATCGTTATTATCTCTGAAACGGTACGAGATAGAGGAAAAAAGTGAATTACAAAGTTGTAGAGCATCATCGATTTCGTACAAAAAGAAACCTTATGGTCATGAATGCTAAAAACAGAACGCTTAAAATGCACATTTGTCTGTTTTCAGCTCCGGAACGTATGGATCCAACATGACGGTACGCCTGCGCACAAAACATCATCAGTGAAGCAGTACCTGGTGGAGGAATTCGGGGAACAAATATTCGGGTATGGTGTTTTCCAAGAGTGGCCTCCACGTTTACCTGATCTGACTCCAATGCACTTTTTCCTGTGGGGATACCTCAAACAGCAGGTGTATGCGACCCCTCTGCCAACATTGCAGGACCTTCAACGTCGAATTACGGATGCTTGTGCCAACGTGGCACCCGCTATGCCACACCGTGTGCAACATGAAGTTCAAACAAGGGTCCAGATGTGCATTGTAGCTGACGGAGAGAAGTCTGAACATCAATAAAGGTATCTTCTGATAACTAGTTGTTTTTTATCTTTCTAAGAATGTTTTGTCACTTGTCAGTGAAGGAAATCGCGAACAAATATGTGCTTTAAGCATTCTGTTCTAAGAATTTACGTCTGAAAGGTATCTTTTTGTACGAAATCGATGATGCTTTACAACTTTGTAATTCTCTTTTTTCCTCTATCTCGTACCGTTTTACAGATACTAAAGATAACTCCACCGTTTTCCACCAGATGGCACTGTAAGTGGTTTCATCCAGTAGCGCATAGTCACTTTACCATGTCTAGACACCACTCTTATGAAGAAGCTGCAGTATTTCGGTAGTTAAAAGGGTGGTAAGGGACTTTAGTAGGCACCCTGTATATTTGGTTAGTAAACACTTCAAACACAAGAATCGACCCTGTGTTGCAATATTTGAACATCATCTTATTACTATTTGTTGCTGCAGATGGAGAAGAGATAAACAGATGAGAGTGGTATACCGAAGATTTGCCAGGAGTAAAAGTAATTCTGTTGATGAAAAGATGAGAACGGAAACAGAAATTTTTAAATATTATATATTTGAGAGATTTTTCCCTATTAATTTCATCTAAACTCATTTATGAAAATAATTATTTGCTAAATAAATTTCGTAATTTCTAAAGTGTTTATTTAATATTTTGATTTGTATAAGATTAAGAGAAAAAAAGTGAAATAAAACTTTTTCTTGGAACATCGAGTCAGGTACAGTAGAACTTCAATTATCCGAAGTCCAATTATAGAATCTAAAACTATTTAAATCGAATTTGGAGAAAAAAAGAATTAAAAAAGTAGAAATTGAGAAAGTAATTGGTGGAAGGCTGTACTGACGAGTCCTTTTCCAACAGCAAGAGGTCGTTTTCAGCAACTAAAATAGCGCCCATACATATTTTATTGATCAAATGTAATTTTAATATTTATGTATTTTGTAACGAATCCTCATACATAATTTAATTTGTGGTTTCATTTTTTGATAAAATCTTACATTATTTACTGCTTTCTGTAGCTTATGTTTGTTGAACAATTTCAAGAATTAAATATAAGTTTGTTCTATGTATTGTATATAGTCATTTTTGCTTCTGAGCTTTATCCAATCCTTCCGAATTTTTTCGTATCCGATTCCCGTTTAATGTGGATAATTGGTGTTCTACTGAATACTAAAATTCATTTGCATTCGTCAGCATTTGTTTGTGAATAATATGTAATTTAAATGTGTTTCTTTTGTTCAATAGCTGGATGGATGAAACAAATTACTGCTGTTCTTCTGTGAGTTCACATTTCGTATCCGATTCTTGTTTAATGTGGCTAATTGGTATTCTACTGAATGCTAAAATTCATTTGCATTCATCAGCAATTGTTTGTGAATAATATATAATTTTAATTTTTTTTCTTTTGTTCAATAGCTGGATGTATGAAG
>BGPR01008861.1:12956-36486 GCA_013235015.1 Araneus ventricosus | reverse complement strand
TATAATTTTAATTTTTTTTCTTTTGTTCAATAGCTGGATGTATGAAGCAAATTACTGCTGATCCTCTGTGAGTTTACTTCTCACGCTTTAGCGAACTCTGGATCTAATAACAAAAATCATACGGATAAATAATAAAAATGGTAGGAATAAATAATAAAAATGATAGGATTACGAGGCGTTAAATATTTCTTAATTAAAGCAATGCAAGTTATCTTTCAGCTGATAATGGCATAAAAAATTCATTTCGCTGAATTCATATATCCGCGTACTTAACAGTTGTTTAGATTACTGAAAGAATAAACTCCAGTGGCGAGGAACTTAATAAACATGACATGTCGTATTTTGTGAGTAATGAAGAACAATTCATTTTGCAAATAAACAATGAATGCAAGAATTTAGTAATTCTCCAGGGATTCGTAACATTACTGAGTCAGATGTCGCCAGGAAATATTGCAAGCAGAAAGAACCGTAATTAAATGTCACGGATGATTCTAACAGAAGACGAAGAAAACTTTCTCGAAAACCTTTGGCTGAAGGCTCGTTTGTAATAATTAATGAAAGAAGGTTACGCAAAATAAATAATGAAACTCAACTCTGAAAGAAATTTTCCAAGGGTTGCGGGAACTTTTTATTAGAAAAGTAGCAAGTAATTTTCTCCTACAAATTTTAGATTAAATTAGAAGTTTGATTGAAAATTAGTTTCAGATTATTGGGTCTTTGTTTATTGCTTTTTTAACTTTATCTCCCTTTCTTTGTCGTTTAATCTCGTCAGTTAGTTGTAATGGAATTCCAAAGAGGCAGGTAAATAACTTTTTAAGAGATTTCCATGGAAACTTTCGGATGGTAATCAGTAACTTTGTTTCACAGGTCTTTAAGTTGTACTTTTGTAATTAGGTCATTGCAAATGATATATGATGGATTACTGGCTTATCATTTTTTAATAAGATTATAGGATTTTCAGACTATAATTTATTCTATGATTTTTGAATGTGTTACTTGTTTCAGCGATACATATTAAACACGGTTAGTTAACTTCCAATTGTTGGCTTTTTGATTGACATTCACGATACTTCTTCTAAGACTAAACAAACATTTATTAGAACATTAAAACACAACTATTACACTTCGTATCTGCGTACATCGTAAATTTGTTCAATTGTACTCGTACTCGTCTCTCATTTCTTATTTTAAATCAAATTCAAGATAGGATTCAAAGCTACTTATCTGGTATCATACACTGCTATAACAATAAATAAGTTGATATCATGCTTTTGTCAGGCATAAATATTAAATATTCTTACACAATTTTAACATTATTTTCCATTACATCTGTTTGTTCCGATTTCTTCTCAAAATACAATATATGACCATTATTTTACTTTAAAAAATGAAGGAATAGAGTTTCATATTGGTGTCGAAGCTGAAAACTATAATCCCGATATCTCAGACCATCAGCATATAATGCTGGATCTATAAATATTCATTCGAATTAACTATAGAAACATTCCATTTTAGAAATTATGTATTTAAAAGAAATTTTTAAAAAATTAATTAAAATGATTCTTTAAAAAAAGCCTTTACCAGTGTCCTAAACAGCAAAAATTTTCATTTTAATTGTTCTCAGTATTTTAATCCTGAGAACTATTATTTCGCCAACTCACCACCAAGTGGCGCCACAAGTACAAGTACAAAATTTAGTTTAATTAAGTATTAACTGATAATGAATTTCTGAAATAGTGTATTGCCATTAAAAATAAACAAATGTACGGAATTTCAATGCTCAAGCACATCAGAAAGTGAGTGGAAAATCGATTGCAAAATTTGATCTTTACGAATATGAAACAAGTCAAGTTAAGTAAAAACTGTTTAAAATCGATACATAAATTTCTATGGCTCGTGTGGAAGCTAGATGGAAGAAAGAATGCGATATTAGACATCACGAGACATTGATTATTAGCATTAATGCAATATTTAAATCAATATTTCATTAAATGCTAAGCACAATTTTGTGCAATCCAATAAAATATCAAAAAGCGCTAATTAAGTATGTAAACTTCTTAGTTTATTAGAATAATTAACTCGTTGATAATCATTATTTTACTATGAATACTGATTTGCTCCGAAATTATTTTGACTCCTTACGGAAGCCTACAAATCATTAAGTCGCATCATTATTCTCTAGGCTGTTTAAACAAGATAATTCAGACTTTCGCTGAAATTCTGCTAATCCTTTACTAAATTAAACAAATGATCAAGTCTACATCACTTAATCTGTTTATGTTTATAGAACTTTACATTAAGTCCGCCAAAGCCGTTAAGCTGCTTAAGCAAATTTATGAAAAATCTAGTCATCATATTTGGCTAAGAATAGTAGCACATATATTCTTAGACCATTAAATTATACAGGGTTCAGTCTTAAATAAGGGC
Source organism: Araneus ventricosus (assembly GCA_013235015.1). Taxonomy (NCBI): domain Eukaryota; kingdom Metazoa; phylum Arthropoda; class Arachnida; order Araneae; family Araneidae; genus Araneus; species Araneus ventricosus. Next base: position 34,059 of record BGPR01008861.1, on the reverse strand, counting down.
CACCCCTCCTTAACTTCAGAAAGACGATAGCTTTAGTCATGAAAGTAGTGTCTAGGTATAGTAAAACGTATATGCGCTATGCGATGAGATGACTTATAGCCCCACCTGGTGGAAAACTTCGGAGTTAGCGTTCCTATCTCGAAAAAAATACAAAATAGCGGAAAAATGTGAATTACAAGGTTGTGGATTGTAATCGATTTAGTACAAAGAGACACCTTGTGTACATTAGTACGAAGAGTAGAACGCTTAAAATGCACATTTGTTTGTTCGCATTTTCCAATATTGTGACGTCACAAGACATGGACAAAAGGAGAAAATGCTATTTTTCAGGCTAAAAATGACCTCATTATAATTTTTACTTTCTCGTATACGAAGTATACAAAGAGAAAGTATTGTAATCGTCAAAAAATTCGAACTCGAGATTTTGACGAATCTCCACGTTTTACACCTCCCTGAGTCCGAAAAACACAATTTTGGAATTATGTCTGTCTGTCTGTGAACACGATAACTCGAAAACTAATAGAGCTACGGGGATGAAATTTGGTATGTGGTCTTTACACATAATTTGTAGGTTTCTATCAAATTTTGGACAAAATCCGTCAACGGCAAGTGTGTCTGTCTGTATGTCCGAAGTCATGCGAACACTATAACTCAAAAACTTGAATAGCTAGATGGATAAAATTTGGTACGCAGTTTTATCGTCATGAATATAGGTCCGTATAAAATTTTGGGCCAAATTCTTCAACATGTTGACTGTCTGTCGCATACTTGTTAAGCATTCGTTTCAAAACCGTTCTCCATGCGCATGCGTACTTAGCAATCTCTGGTACCAAGCGGGAGGATTACGTCACTTTGTCCTTGAGACGGAGTTTGTGATAGATATGTTTTATCTCCTGTTTTGTTTTCGCTCGCTCGTATAATAGCGGATCTTACTGGAGTGTGATGGAAAATAAATATTGTCAAGTTTTAATACATAGGCATCTCTTTTAATATGATTCTTCACTTAAATATTTTACAATCACTATAATCTGCAATGAAAAACCTTCTGATATTCGTTGCATTCTGGATTACAGTTGGTTCGATTTTTTTTATCCACGCAAGGGGAGGGGAAATGACAGATTTTTGAGCAGTATACGAGAAAGTTTAGGGGAGGCCACTCCCACTGGTTTCTCTGGTAATAACACTCAAATAGAAGGTGAAAGGACTTTTCCTCCAGCATTGCAGGACTTTCGATGACGTATTACTTTTGCTTGTGCAAGCGCACTAACTACATGCTTAAACGTGAGCAAAGTGAAATTCAACCATTTGCTCAACTCTGCATTGTAGATGCCGGAGAGCACTTTGAACTCCGAAAATAAAGGTATCTTACGATAAATAATTTTTTCTCTTTTTAACCCGTTTTGAGACGTCACAGTTTCGGAAATCGAGTACAAACAAATGTGTATTTTAAGAGTTCTATTCTTCGTATTAATCCGCATAAGGTGCCTTTTTGTACTAAATCGATTACGCATTACAACTTTTTAATTGACATTTTTCAGCTCATTTGTACCGTTTTCGAGATAGGAACGCTAACTCCGAAGTTTACCACCAGGTGGCGTTGTAAGTTGTCTCATCGCATAGCGCATAGATGTTTTACTATACCAAAACAGAACTTTCATGACTAAATCTGCCGTCGTTCTAGAGTTAAGGGGGATTGCTCTTATTTCAGTGGGAACACTGTTTATTTGTTATTAATATGGAAAATTTGCCCGCCTGTTAATAATGATCTATAAGATCCGTGAAAATTCCCTAAAGCTTGTGTAAATATTTAAAAAATTAGGTGATTTCCATATCATAGTATCATCATTTCGTATGTTCATCTCAGCATTTTCATTCATAGACAATATATAACATTTAACTATTGTATTGTCCTAATCGGATTTGATCAGCAATTGATTTTTTTGCTTTTCAATTTATTCTGCTTAATTTATGACTCATGCATAGTTATTTCTTTTGATTCGTGTTACATTTCTGTGTTCTTTTGAAAAATTATGCATACTCGAGACAACATATCGGATGGGGTTTATTTTGCAATTATTTCTAATAAATTTATTATTCATGAATACTTATGAATACTTATATTTATACACTTCTGTATTGATTTCAAAAATTATGCGTATATTAGATAAAATATATATGATGATTTTTATAAAGAATAGATCTTCTTGCACTAAGTTTGGAACACAATTAATTTGAATTAAGTTTATTTCAAATCACAAATTTATCAATATATATCAAAAACTAAATTCTAGAGGGAAAAAAAATGGAGACACAGCATTTTTTGAGCAATCGTTGCGTTTGTGTTTTATATTATTTTTATTATTTCTTCTTTTGTATTCTTATATAATTTTTATCTCTATTGAAACTATCGGTGTTTTATTTCGATCAGTTTATTGTATTGCTTTTTTACGTTTTATTGTTTATGATTGTTTTTGTTATGTAGTTTTTACTACTGATTTGATTGTTTCTTGTACATATATATATATAGCTTAATCAGTTTCGATTAGAGCTCTTGAAATCTTCAAAATGAAGCTCATTCTTTTAACAATGGTGCTAGAAACACACAGATTCCGTTCCTGTGAAACTACTTAGCTAAGACAAAACATAAAAAGTAAAATAGGGAACGAAATTCATAGAATTAAAGAATTGAAACTGCAATTATTTACTTGCATTTTGTTAATAATTTCATGTTCCATCTATCCAATTTCAGATAAAAGTTGTGATTTAATTTCTCAGAAATATGTTTAATTCTCTGTCAGCTACTAAAGGTCAAAAGTTTTGGACAGTTAGTTTGGAATAGATTTAACTAACAATAGAGGATTAAAACGAGAAAAAAATTAAATTTCATCACATTAAATATGGATAATTTCAGAAAAGAATGATACGAAACTCTTATATGTAAGATTTAAAATAAACCCGCAATAAAGTGTTTTGTGACAACATAACAGATTTTATTTTATCTTTTTATATAAATAGAGTAGATATTTTAATTTAAATTTTAAATTAACAACTTATCGAAAAGAGTAAAACATTTAGCGCGTTTTTAAAGTATTTCTGTATACTACAGATCTTTAAGTTTTTTTCATTACACTTTATAAGTAACTTTTATCTTACAATCCATATCTATACTTTTAATGTCTCCCAAAGCAGTTATATTGAAAAAGAGAGAGAAATTATTATTTTTAGGGAAAGGAAGCTAACCTTTTGATTGTAATTCATCATGAACCGTTACGTAAATCCTTTTGATGCGGATTAGAAATATTAGCGTTAAATTGCAATATGAATAAAGGCCAAAATAAAATTTAATTTGTTTTATTTTTCATGCACTTCGTTTCCATTTTATGTATATTAATGAAATTTCAATTTTATAGAACATAATTACAGCAAAAGTAATTTCACACGACCAAAAAATAAAATAATTAGTTTTAAATTCACTCTGTATTAGTATTTAACTTTTTTTTCTGAATTACTAAAAATGAAAATTTTTTGAGCTTGCGACAAAGCAGCAAATGAAAATTAAGTACGCCCAGAAAAGTAGTTAAAAATCAGAAGGCGAGCTTATTAAAGTGCAGAGTGTTCGCAAGTATAAAAAAATTAATAAAATCCTACTCTCTGCATCATAATAATGAGGAAATCAATTAATAATCCACGACAAGGCAAGATGGTGACTAAATTAAGCGAAACTGCCTCGGGTCATTAGATAAATCCAGTTTCTACCCTCCATAATTTTAAAAGTTGAGCTTTTCGTTTTTATTTCTTCATAATTTCAATTTTTCGCTTAATCGAGAGCTGCAGCTGTAAGGTGAAAAATTTCAGTCTATCACTTTTCGTTTTTTATCTGCAGCAAGAAGTAACTTTGTTAGCAGGGTCGAAAAAAGACCAATGCATTGGATAACAAAAGCAGCAAGAATGAAAATTACAAAATGCATCGGAGAGTCAGGATTTTGTTATTTTATTGGTTGCGACTTTTGATCCTGTGTTATCCATTTTTTAAACTTCAATCAAGTTTAAGCATTGGTAATTTTTTTCACTGATTTTTTAAATAAAATTACAGAGCAAATCTTCTTTACTACGTGTTATTTGTTGTAGTCGTTTTGCTACTCTCGTAAAACCTAACAAGGTTTTGATTAGATTATAAATTAAATCAGACAAACTTTAAATTAAACAGTTGGATTTGCGCAAAACGTATTGTTTTGATTAACTCTATCAATACGGAAACGTCCCAAACGTCTCTTGAAGCAAAAGACGATTGCCTTCCGAGAGGTCTGAATATTGCTGCGAAATTTCCATCCTTTTTCATTAAGTGTGATTGCTTTCTCACCTGCTGCGCTCACTTTCTTCTTTAGAGTGGCTCCCCCAGATGGGTTGGGAGAAAAGGAGGGTTTTCTTAGAATTCGGACAGTGCCAGCTGTCATTGTAGTTTTTGAGGAGGGGAATGGAATTTCTCTTACCTTTAAAAGAGAAACTCGGAACGTTCCCGTATTTTGACGTCCATCTATTCTAACGATCTTAGGAATCAGAGGGTTAAAATTACGCTTTAGCATGACTGCAGTTATTCTAAGCCCGTGATGACAATTCAGCAGTTGTCCAGAGGATGTTAACCGTAAAAGGCGCACAATTCTGACCAGACTTCGCATTGGGCATACCAGATTTACCCACCGTCATCTTCTGCTGGGTGAGCCAGCTTCTACTTGCCCACACACTAGCTGTACTATGTCTGTGAAACACATACTCATTGAATGCATACATTTTAAAATCCATCGTTTGCGATTTTTAACACGAGCTCACCTACTTTAACCACAATGATTGGTCAGCACCCTCACATTTACCTTCTTGAATTTTTAAAAACCAATGGCTTTTATCCACACATTTAAACAACTTGTTCCAACTATTTTACACATCGCTCATTTTTACCTCTTCTCGCTAAATAAGCATGTGAAAGTTTAATTTTTTCTGCCTTTGACTTTTATTGATTGTTTTTATATCCGCTTACTACCTTCTTTACATATTGCTACTTGTTTACATATTACTACATTTTTACCTTGTTTGGCGCAGCATGGCCAAATACTGGCCCTTGCGCCATAAACCCTCAAACAAACCAAACCTGTGGTCAGCAAACCAAACCACTATGACTCTCGTTCTGATATTCCTAAAATGTCATGACCTCTCTCTCATAACATAAAGGCAGTGATTTGACTAACACGGAATGCTATTTCCATTGTTTAAAAGTGTAATATCAGGAATGTGTTATGGTTGCATGGATATTTGCTCTTAGCAAATGCATATATATTACTAGCCGCTGTGATTAATTTCTTGCATGGGTATGTCGTTAGCTGAACATCAGAAAAGTTGTTACTTTAAACCGCATTTGTAGCTAACAATTAACATTTTGTCAGGCATTGTTAAGACATTTCATGTATAATGAATGTTCAATTTGATTATTACGTATATTTTGTTAGATGATACTTACACACCTTCACATTTTTTTTTTCTGGAAGCCCTTTCTGGCACAGATTTTTTTTATCAGAACTGCACATGTAAAGGGTGAACGCGGGGAGTTGACGATCGGGGCAAGACGAAGAATAATTTTTTAAGTTCATATTACTCAAACTTCACCACCTTACAGATATTACTAGCTCTCACACTTCTAGAATATAAAAATTCGCACAGTGAAGCCACTTCCTCTATTTAGTTGTTAGTTACATGGTGCTCGTCTATTTTGTCTCATGTGCTGTAATTTTCGAGATCTTCAATGTAAGATTTCACGGGCTAACATCTAAAATATTTGGTTATACATTGCTGTGCATGATCACCGGAAAAAAATTCGCTTTTCACTCTTTCTTGACTTCACATTTATATATTGTAATAAGTGTATTAGCAAAAAAAAATGAAGGGAGGCTGTCTTTTTCAAACAGCCGCTGATGTTAAAGGCGTAGGACTACTTTACTCGCGTGACTCTCTTCCGATTTTCAATTTTTTGTAACTTCTGTTGTTACCCTTTATCTCTAAAATAAGACATTAGTTATGCTTTTAACATATGTAGTTACCGAGATATAGAAGATCTTCCATACAACGTTTTTTGTGGCGTGTGAATAAAATTACTTCCTGAGACTCCAATGGGAAGAACGTAGTACTACGTTAAAATATATCTCTATCTTAAATTATTTGTTTGAACTTAGATTACGTTAGATCACTGAAGTTAATGTACCGATTTGTAGCTACATGCAATTTAACATCTAATTCATATTGATATTACATGAGAACGATGACAAGTCACTTGCCAAATATCCAAAACACATCAAATTAACGATACATGATTAGGTGTGGCAAATTATCCTTTTTTCGGACTGCATATACACCGGACATTCAGAATAGCTGAATGCCAAAACTTAATCCTATGGCCCTCAGAGTTTTACAACACATCTTCGAGGCTTGAAATTTTATATTGACTTTACAACATCCATGAAACGTTATTTGCCAACTCGCTACTGATACTAAAGACGGTTTAAATCAACGGGCACGTGTAAGTAATAGATAAGTAAACACTAAAAATTCGTGATTAAATTTCTTTAACATAGAGAGAAAATGAATTTTTGGAGTAGATTAATGAAGTAATAAATAAATAATGAGTAAAATAATGAACATTTCGTTTTAAAAAGTGTTTCATAATCTTTAAAATTCAGAATATTTCAAGGAAACCTAGTGAAATAATATTCTTTACAAAATCCATAAAAATCTATTTGTCACCTCGCTACTGATACTAAAGACGGTTTAAATCAATGGACACGTGTAACCAATAGTAGTAAACACTGAAAATTCATTATTAGTTTCTTCAACAGAGAGTAAAAATGAATATTTCTAGTAGATTAATGAGGTAATAAATGAATAGTGAGTGAAATAATGAATATTTCGTTTTAAAAAGTGTTTCATAATCTTTCCCATTCAGAAAATTTCAAGGAAACTTAACGAAATAATTTACTTTACAACATCCATAAAACGTTGTCACCTCGCTACTGATACTAAATACGGTTTAAATCAATGGACACATATAACTAATAAATAAACACTGAAAATTCATTATTAGTTTCTTTAACATAGAGTAAAAATGAATATTTGGATCAGATTAATGAAATAATGAATAAATAATGATTAAAATAATGAATATTTCGTTTTAAAAAGTGTTTCATAATCTTTAAGTTTCAGAATATTTCAAGCAAACTTAACAAAATGATTTTCAAGTTTTGCCAATTAAATATTAAAATCTCAGTTCTGTTTAATTAAGAGTTGCTCATTTCCAAGCAAATTCATATTTTAACAACTTCGGATAGACTCTTTGAATCATATTGTAAAATCATATAATCGTGACAAAAGTTGACTTCTAGAAATGAATCGCAGCTAAACTCTGAAATGCATTAAATAGTTCCCATATTATCGCGTGTGTCATTTATTTGCACGATATTCGTTTGCTGATAAGCTCATTCTCTTCGTGTGTTAAAAATAGATTGATTAACATGCTATGCGACATAAAATACTCACTAATTCTTGCAATACGACTGCATAGATTCAGTAGCTCAGCAGAATGCTCTATCACACGTTGCAGCCACTGTTTAATAATGTATAACATTGTTACAGACTGTGTCAAAGTACGTGATGATGGCGAAGATATGCAGGGGATGATTTATGGGAGTGCTGAAAAGTTATGACTGCCCGGGAGAAATGTTACTTTCAGGTAAACATAGAGAAGAGATTGTTTAAATAATTTTTATTACTTGAGTGATTTTAGTGTAGATAAATTATTCAGATATCTTCAGAAGAATCAGATATGCTGTATTAACAGAGTGCGACTGATGTATAATTCTTTTTGAAATCAACGTGAATATTTTAAGCCTTTCACGTTCATTGGTTTTTGCAGTGAAACCACACATTGGGCATTTGTTTTATTGCGCATGGGCGAAACGTAGCGTAATTTTTCTAATAACTTGAGAGCCAGATATATAGGCCAACTTATATAAAAATTTCAGTTCAATACTGTTAGTGTTCTCAAATATATCGGCATTGCTAAAGCCAAATTGCTTTCGGAACAAAAAGATGAGGGTTCTTGCAAAAATTGATATTTTTTAACAATTGAAACTTCGAAAGTAATATTGGATTTTATGGAGGTTGAATATACTGAATACTCACGTATACTTGTAAATTAAATACTTAATTTAAACTGCATTTAGATGATAACTTATTCGGAGGGAAAATAGCCCGTTATCGTTCATTGGTTTCACTGAAAAACCACAAATTTCTTGAAAATAAAAAAGGCTAAGTTTTTATCCTTTAAATATTTATAATCAGCCACATGTCGAATACTCATTTTTCAAATAAATTTAATAATTTTCAGAACGAAATATGTAGTGAACTTGAAAGGGTTAAACTTTAAATAAACGATAGAGGTTATTTAGAGGACGCGAATATTTTAGCACCAATACATTCCTATTTAAGTACATGATGAGAAATTTCATTGTTGAGAACAGTGATTGCTACTGCAAAATCTTTACAGCGGACATGTTGAACTCTTTGACACCTCTAAAGTCGATGCTAATATAAATATACTAGATTTATTATAATAAATTTTCAGCTCAAAATAGATTTTTTATTTTTATTGTAATTTCAAAAATTAATTTGTAGAATATATTCATTTATTAAACACTTTCATTTAACTTAACTTGTTTCATGTTTGCAAAGATGGAATTTTTATATAATTTTCTCTCACTTTCTGATGCGCTAGAATCTTGAAATTTCTTACACTTATGTATTTTCTATGATGGTAAAATATTTTAATATTTTCAGAATTTAGCTATTAGTTAATCATTAATTAAATTAAATTTTTATTTCGTACCATTACTTTCGCCTGCTTGTGAATTTCAGGATCAATACATCCCAGAATTTAAATGCTGAAAATAATTAAAATGAAATATTTCTGCTGTTTAGCACAATATTAAATATTTGCTTAAAAACTTTTCAAATTAAATTTATTAAATATATATATTTTTAAATATCTCTGATACAAGTTGGATTTTTTTAAACTTAGAAAGTCTTAAATATGCGAAATTAGTGAGAAGTACATATTTGTTTACAATTTCAAACTTTCTTATCTATGTGCATGTCTTTTGGCTACTAATATGTGTGTAAAAAGTTTAAATTATATCCAACTAATATTATATGCTATTATTGCTAATAATTTCTTATATTTATAGTGCTAATTAATAAGCCACGGTTGCCTAATGCTAAAGTGTCGGCCTCGGAGCTGAAATGTTCCATGTTCCAAACCTAATTCCACTGAAGATCCGTTGTGTATTAGGCCTTTTGCACTTCAAATCATGCGTAGGGGATCACTCGTCCTCCCTTTGGTGTGGTGCGGAAGTTTGTTGTGGGGGTGTCAGCTCAGGTATCGCGTTCAACATCTGACCACAGTTGAAAATTACGAGGTTCGTCTCAAAAATAGCCCTCGTGTTGTTTCAGAACTGAACGTTAATATGATTAAACTAAACAAAGGGTTAATTATTATTATATGGAAATAAATTATTTATTGCTTTTGATAAAATACTGGTTTCATATTTTATTCACAAAGGTTGAAAATATATTTCAGAATGATTTATTTTGGAAGATTAGATTTATCACCAGTAATTTATCCAGTTGCCATTAACCAGTTGCCATTGGAATTATTCATGTACCGCTTTATAGGTTTTGCTTCTTCACGTTTTCAGTGGTTTGATCGAACTAGAATGCATATTCAATGTTAAAATTACAAAATACGGCAATATCAAAAATCTTTTATTTCCTATATTTCTTAAATCAAAATTTTCAAACAAGAGGACTTATTATTTCGAATTATAAACGTTTAATATCTTATCCAGAAATCGAAACAAAACAATTAAATAAATTCCGAACTCCACTTCTCACTCTTGTTCTTTATTTCTGTGTCTGTTTCAAAAATTGTAATACGAAAGTATCTCCTTCCAAAAATTGTAATATGAAAGTATCTCCTTCCAAAAATTGTAACATGAAAGTATTTATGAAAACAAGAGACATCCATCATTTTTTTTGGCTCTTTACTGTAAGTGCGAGTAACAATCTATGGAAATTTTAGTCAACAGAAATCCTTTGCAGAACAGTCCATTTATAATATTGTAATAGTTACTTTTGGGAAAGCGGAACATAAGGATTTTACAACAACGCTTCGCACAAACGGTTATATTTCGAAATAGACGTTTAAGAGATCATTTTCCATTGCATAAATTTGTCCATTTTAGACTGCTTGTTCTCTCAAATCAAATTTATAAATCTTCGAATCGAAGTGAAAAGTTATTTATGTTGTCGATGTTTAAGATAGCAACAATTAACCATTATGAGAATGGGACTTTTGCCAGTAGTGAAAAAAACATGATCATGTCAATAGCCATTATTGCTCAAACATATAGGGAATAGAAAAAGAGTGTGAATAAACATGTGATCTTAAAGAATCTGTACTGTCGTAATGCGCATTGAGTCTGTTTTTGTGTAGAGAGGTATGTGCTATACATACTTTGGTAAACAATATCTCGTATTCGACGAATTTCAGCAACAATTGAACACTTCTATAGAAGCCTTTGTTTCTCTCCTTGATCTACTTCTTGTCTCGAGCCAGATCTGTATACCTTTGAAATGAAATGAAACCCTGTTTTCTTTAAGGATATTTGTTAGGGATGATAAGGGCCTGTTTACTTTAAGGATGTTTGTTAGGGATGATGAAACCCTATTTACTTTATGGATGTTTGTTAGGGACCTTGAAACCCTGTTTATTTTAGATATGTTTGTTAGGGTTGTTGAAACCCTGTTTACTTTAGGGATGTTTGTTAGGGATGTTGAAACCCTGTTTATTTTAGATATGTTTGTTAGAGATGTTGAAACTCTGTTTGCTTTAGATATGTTTGTTAGGTATGTCGAAAGCCTGTTCTCTATAGGGATGTTTTCAAGGGCGACGATTCGGGGGATGGCGGCCCCTACTTTGTGCTGGGAAAATTTAACTTTTATGTTATTTTAACTACTTAAAACGAGGGATTACAAAAAGCAACAGTGTTCAAGAAATCTAGCTAATTTTCCAACTAAATTCTTAAATTTTTTGTGCACTCCTATAATGTCGGGTTCTTTTAGGTATTTTAAAATTTTTGCACCTCCGCCACTTTTGCCACCCAATCTCCTCTACTCTGTGTTTTCTGTGTTGCAAGTAATCGTCCTAACTCAGAAATATTTCAAAGTTTAGAGAGAATCTTTGATCCCAGCAGTAGACTCTTTTGAAATTACAGTCATTATGGAAGCCGAAACCAGTCTTCAAATGATATTTGTCAGTCAGAGAAGCAAACAGCATATGTTTCGGGATACGCATTGATTTCTTTCCCCACATGGCGGCACGGAAGTTTGTTTTTATTCAAAATACCACTCATCAAGTAATATCAACAAAAGTATTACTTTCATCTAATAAAAATAATTTCTTCTCAAGTTTAGTATTAAACAATTTCCCGCAACAATAAATAAAGCCAAATCGATGGAAATCTCCAACACTAAATATATCATATTGTTTACATGAAGTGAAATCTTCTAAACAATAAAAGTCAACAATAAAAAAAGATAAACGCTTAACATATCATTCAGAGCGTAAAACAAAGCGTAAAAATAAATTTCCATCCTCACTTCTCACTTCAACCGAAACCTCTGTTTATCTCCTTCCCCAAACTGTAATATAATCTGTTTCTTGTCTCAAACCAAATCCCCAAAACGTCGAAACTAAGTGAAACCCTGTTTATATTAGGGATGCTTGAAGAAGTAAACGACCAAGCACTATCACAATGAGACTTTTGCCAGTTGTAAACGAGGACATTGAGGGGATATCGCGCTTTCCTAAAAGAAATCCGCGCTTTTTGGAAAAGCCAGGCGGGCGCCAATCAATCGAAGGTAATGGATCTCCAGAATCTTTCATCTTAAGAGGCGAGACCATTTGCAGTAAAATCTGCGGTCAGAATCGCAATCTTAAACGACATGGCACTAAACCGTTGTGGATATGTGTGAGTGACATCCATTACACCACTGGTGGAAGGAAGAAAGAAAATGGGAAAAAATGCAACAGCAAAACCGAAGAAATCAAATGGCGGATAGCGAAGTGGTAAACCTCATCGCTGTGTATTACATCTAAATCACTCGTTTTGGCTCTTTATTCAGTGCAGCTTTCAGCGGAATAGAATGCATAGGAATGTTATGAATGGATGATGTTATATATGATATAGAATATTTTGTGGCTTTGTAAATGAAATAGAAACGATAGAAGAATTATGAGTTAAACTTACATGCTGGTAGGACTTTTTGAGGTCATTTTGTTTTGCTGGATTTTGAGATGTGATATGGATATCTTTTGGCTATTTAAAATATGAATGATAGCCCCAAATATAAGTGGGTATTTTTCAGTAAGTTTAGGTAAAATATATTATTGTTAGTATGTGGTATAATTTAATGACTTCGATTTTTAGGCTGTACCTATTAAATGCATCTCAAATAGAATGTATGAGTAGTGGATTAAAATAGGCCGACAATTTAAAGCATATGTTAATAAAAATATGTCAAGTAAAATTATCATATTTGATAATGGAAACTAACAAAAAAATGCTGGAGACTTAAGTATGTAAAGTGGTGTGAACGCTTTTTGTTTTCATTATTCCTTTATTCATATTTTTACTCTTCATTGAATTGTTCTTCATATTGGAATTCTTAAAACAATGAAATTGAATCTTCATATTGTGATGTTTAAAAGATATCTAAAAAAATTATTGACTTTAAATTTATCAGTAAAATTATTTTAAATTCAGAGTTTTTATGCATTAAATGTAAACCCAAATCTTGTACACAAAACTGAGGTATTGATTAATTTCAGTTTCTAAAAATATCGTGTCTTTTATTTATTTTTATGTCAACGTACGTCGAAAATAAATAAAATTTCTGAGAAATCTGAATTAATTTTAGTTATGTATCTCTTAAACTTTTTAAAAATGTCCTATGATATGGTTCTGAATTGATCGCCGAAGGAAAAGTAAATATAACAGTATTGAATGTAAATATTTTTATCGTCATGTGAATATTTTGCAATATTGTTTTTTCACATTACAAAAATATTGAACTAATATAGGAAACTTCTCTTGAAATAATATTTAACCACTCTTAATCCTCACAGATACCTAACGTTATAAATTTTTAAAATTTATTTTCCAAATCTTTTTTTGCTTCAAAAATATGCAATCCATTCATATCCATTTATGATTAATAAAATTTAGTGTTATAATTTTCATTACTGATATTTTTATATAACCCTTTAACAACTTTTACAGCCAATTTTTATAGTAAACCACTAGCAAAACTTAATGTACTAGTATCGAAAATTTCTCTTGAAATAATATTTAACGACTCTTAATTACCACTGATACTGTACATTTTAACATTTTAAATTTATTTACCAACTATACAATTACTTTAAAATTATGCTATCAGATCTTATCCATTTATGATTAAGCTATTTTAGGATTGCAGTTTTCATTCTTGATATTTTTATACAGCCCCTTAACAACTTCTACAGCCAATTTTTGCAGTAAATCAGTCCACTGCTGTTCACTGGGTTTTCATTACTCCAAATGCAATTCAACTACTTCCAGCACCTATTCTTCATGACTAACCGCGTAACCAAGGGCGTTCCGCATACACATACGAGTAAAGGTTGGCACAAATTTTATCATTTCTAGCAACAAGAGGCTTAACTTAGACACGAAATATCCCATGAACTCTAGTTTCACTAATTCGAGAATTATGTTTCAGTTGGAGTGGAATGCATTTTCGCGTTTGCTCGATTGTTGGACACATTTATTTGAACCAAAATGGAACGCAACAGAAAATCCTCCTTTAATTCTATCTAATATAATGTATGAACTAATACATTGTTTATGCTTTTAAGTATATTAAGATGTAATCCGTTTTAGAAATGTATAAAATTGTGACGGTAATATGCTAAACTGAAACGCATAAGTAGAACAAGAGAGCTGTAAAACCGTCTTTGATTAGCATTAAAATACAAAATAAACAGATAGCAGCATTAAATTCTCGAATTTATTTCCAATGAAAATTTGCATGATGGTTAGTGACATGATGAAAGTTGATTTTTTAAATAGTAAGGTGACCAACCGTTCTCCTTTAGGGAGGGCAATTCTCCTTTTATAAGTTTTGTCCTTCCTCAAAAAGTGTACAATAAATGATGTTACAAATGTTTTAATGCGCATTTATCATATTATTGTGTATTCTATATTATTGTTGCAATTAATTAAATGTTTCTTTTATTTATGATTTTTTTAGCTTCAATTTATTTGTGTCCTCCTTTTGTTGGAAGTTAAAAGTTGGTCACCTTATAAATAGGCATTTTTTGCTAAGCTGTAAAGATTATGGCCATAATGACGACTTTGTTCGTTTAAATGGTTATAAATCATGTTTTGTGTACAAGGATTGTTATGCGTGTCTTTTGATAAATATATATTTATTTTAAATCGAAAGAAATATCTGCTAAAGAGATTCATATTTCTATCTTTTATTTATGATTTTTTAGCTTCAATTTATTTGTGTCCTCCTTTTGTTGGAGGTTAAAAGTTGAGCACCTTATAAATAGGCATTTTTCGCTAAGCTGTAGAGATTATGGCCATAATGACGACTTTGTTCTTTTAAATGGTTCTAAATAATGTTTCGTGTAGAAGGATTGCTATGTGTGTCTTTTGATAAATATATATTTATTTTAAATCGAAAGAAATATCTGCTAAAGATATTCATATTTCTTATAATATAAAAAAATAATTCATTGCGTAAAGGTAATATCAATGATTGAAAATTTCATGTTTTATGATATTAAGAGTGATTTTAGTAATTAAAATTAATAAAATTTGTTTTGTATTGTAGATGAAATGAATACTTTGTTCATTATCTAATAAATATCATTTCTTCCCATCATATCAGTTGGTTTCGTGAATGTTGAGTTCATTTTTTTAATTTTTATTTTTAAGCATAGAAAATTTGTCAGAGGCAGTTGGACTGTGTAGAAGTTTTTTTTAATTCATCATAGATTTATTAATATTACCTGTTGGGATTAGAAATATTTTTACCACAGCTGTATATGCGTGGAGTATGAACTGGGACTGGTTTTAGAAATTATTTAAAATTTAATTCGCATCTGGTTCTAGAAGTTATTTAAAATTAATTAATATCTGGTTTCAGAAGTTATTTAAAAGTTAATTTTGTGATTAACAAAATTTTCATACGTAAAATAATTATGTCATGTTATAATTTATTATAAAATAAAAAGATTTTTTTTTCCTTTCTATATGAGTCGAATGGCATAATTTTTATAATAAGAAGCGTTCAGGAAAAATATTCGTTTCATGAAGATTTAAAATATTTTCCAAATGCAGAAATTAAAGTCAGGTACCTAAAATTCAAAAGTTTAAGAAAAATATTTTTTTCTTCTTTACACAAGAATTATCAAGGCCTTTGCTGAACTTCCTCATTAAAAGTTTTGAGTTATTTTCTGCTTCTAAAGCAAATCCTGATACAAAACTTTTGTTTATTTATTGCTTGCTTACTGGAGGTTACTACTTAATTGTTGAATGTTACTACTTAAAATAATTGAAAATTGCAGTATTCTATTGATAGTGAAAAATAATATCAAATACTAAAATATTACAGTTATACGAATTTTCAGCGTTCCATCTTGCGTAAGAGTTAAAAGTGTATCGTTGTTTGGAAACTTTGGTGCTGTTCATCAATTGAGGCTTAGGGAAATAGCAATACAATAGCATTTTATAGTACATTAATAATGTCTTTGAAAAGGAGCTGTACATAGAAATATAGCTTACATCTATATTTAAATACTTATCGTTGTTCAGGTATTGTTAAATTTCGTTAGTTTTAAAGTGGAGAAATATTTTCTTTTAGTTGACAAAAGAAGTTCTAAGTAGCATAGATCACAAAATTAAAGTTACTATACGCATTTTTTTTACTTAAAAGTTTCATTTTTTTAAGCGATCTTTTTTAGTATGTGCTTATGATCTTTCTGCAATGTAAAAAAAAAAGAGCTTTACATAGAAATATAGCGTACATCTATACTTAAATACTTATCGTTGTTCAGATAAATTTAGTTAGTTTTAAAGCGGAAAAATATTTTCTTTTAGGAGAGAAAAGAAGTTCGAAGTAACATAGATCACAAAATTAAAGTTACCATACGGAATTATTTGTACTGAAAAGTTTCATTTATTAAGATATCTTTTTTAGTATGTGCTTATGATATTTCTGCAATATAAAAAAGTACTGTACATAGAAATATATAGTTGTTTAGATACTGTTAAATTTAGTTAGTTTTAAAGTGAAAAAAATATTTTCCTTAAGAAGAGAAAAGAAGTTCGAAGTAACATAGATCACATAATTAAAATTACATACGGAATTTTTTACTGAAAAGTTTCATTTTTTAAGCGACCTTTTTCAGTATGTGCTTATGATCTTTCTGCAATATGGGCTGTGAAAAGGCATCCTCTTAATTCCCATATTAACTAACTAATTAATAATTAATGAACTAATTACCATACTTAATGAACGGCCATTATGTAATTTTTAATGTGTCTGGAAAAGCAATTTTGACTAGAAATGACTCATAATGGCTTTCTTAATGCTTTTGACCTCAATCAAAATTTTAGTATTCAAGGAGTTTTCCCACCAAAATATTTTTGCCATCGAAAAAATGAAAACGTAGCACGTTCAGAAATATTGCTCATCTGTAAATGGCAAAAAATAATAGAATATTTTAATGTTTTAAAAATAAATGCTCGACAAAATTAAATTATTTTAATTTCATTGAAATTAATCATTCCTATCTTTGAAAAGATAGGAATTTAACGTGTGAATTTTGATGCCGAATTTGAAATCGCCTGAAAAGATAATTTAAATATTCAATTTTAAAAGTTTGCTTATTCTAATTCTTCAGTGGCAATCCATAAATATTTATTTTTTAAGAGGAAAATGTTTTTTCATGCTTAATCGAAGCAATTCATGAATACATTTGCTTTTTTTCAAACGAATAAATTTTTATTGAATGATAAAATATAGCATATGAAATTTTAAAACCAAAAGAATTCAAACAATATGTAATAATATCCATTCTCATATTTTTTAATAATGAGTTCTGTCTAACAGAATTTTTTAAGAAGGATGAATGTTTTTTTAAGAATAAAATCCCTATATATGAACTTTACTGGCACATAAACAGGCTGTTTAAAGACCAACAAAAATTTACAAATCATATACCTGTATAACTTTCATATTTTACCATACTTTTCTTTTCATTATAAATTTAAGCTACATGACACATGAAGATGATTACGCACCTAATATATTTTATCTTGATAAATAATCTAATTGAGATTTAAAATATATTTCCAAGAATATATAAATTAGCTTTATTTAAAAGAATAGAATACTAAATATATTAGTGAAGAACATTTTTCTATTGCTTGTAATTCCTTGATTTTTATTACTTATTCAAGAATATAAAACTGACAAGATTTAAAAGAGGAAGCTTAATTTTGTCTCGTAATTTTTCTGCTTCAGAGACGTTGTTTTTGCAATAAGGATAATAAAGGTTGCTATTAGAACAGAAAAAAAAAATAAATCATGAAAATTCTCCCAATTTAAAAACAAAAAATATTCTATAAATTAACATTTAAAAAATGAAGCTTAATTTTGTCTCGTAATTTTTCTTCTGCAGAAACATGATTTTGACAATAAGGATAATAAAGGCTGTTATTAGAACAGAAAAAAAAAATAAATCACGAAAATTCTCCCAATTTAAAAACAAAAAAATATTCTATAAGTTCAATAAATCTCAAGACGAACCAACCAGTTTGAATACTAAACTATGAATTTCTGCTACTGTAAAAAATTTTTAAAAAGAAGTATTGAATTTCGAAATTTGAATAAAGAATCTCCATATGACAGTGAAACATATTTCAAATCAAAATGTGTTTTAAACAATCCAACTGCTTAAATCAGGTTTGATAAGTTACAAATTATGCAAATTTTTAATATTTGTGCTGTATTTTGAAGCTGCGCAATATTCAATAACTCATTGTATTTGCCGGATGGTAAGACAGCAAGATGGTCATAAGACAGTAAAACTTTCGATGATACCTGGCTTTTCTATATACCGGGTGCGTCATAAATTCGTGCAAATTTCAAAAATTCATAATAAAAGAAGTAAAGACTTAAAAAATTTCGGTTTGGTCTAATATGGTCAGAGGCACATTGGATTTTTTTTTTCATTAAAAATAATGATTCCGAAAGTAACTAAAAGAGGGCGTTCACACACCATACTGAGACGTTTTATGCAAATCAGGCTAGCAATAAAACACCTGGCTGGAAATGGATTCGCCATTTGATCCCGGAAGCATGCTATCCTTACCAGATCGAGCGCTGCCGGTTTAAATTTTCTACAAGAATGGTGAATTCACAACTATTGCCTTGCGAAAGTTTCGCACGGAGAAAGGACTGAAGACGCAAAAAAGCCCTATTTCATTGAATGGGATAATGCTTTTTTTAATACATGGAAAAAAATCCGATGTCCCTCTGATCATATTCGGGCAAACCGAAATTTTTTCCGAGCATTACTTCTCTCATTATGAATATTTGAAGTTTGCACGAATTTATGACGCACCCGGTACTATAATAACTTGTACATATAATGAAAATTTTAACAAAACTTTGAAGATTATCTGTTTTAGAAGTACCTTAATCCGTGCGTTTATTGATTATCCATAAAATTAATATTATCAAATTCTTAGAATGCATGTTTGGTTATAACAATGCTTGGTATTTTCCGCATATGGCATTAATTTTATATTTCCCCATACCTTGAATTATTTATGTAATAACTCATGGTATAGGAAGACAACCAATTTTTCCGTTGTATAACTGGTTTTAAAGTTATACGGTGCCTTTTGGAGACGAACTTCGTAATTTTTATCTTGGGTAAGTTACGAAATTTATAAAAGCACTTTATTAACAATAAACTACATCAGCTGCCAACTCAAATGATTTTGAGAACGGATAAGTAACAAGAACGACACATGAAGCAGAATCCCTCTCCTCACACATCATAACACACCAAACGATATATAAAGGTTCTTATACACTTGCGACCCGAACGGTTCAAGAACCTCTCGCAGAAACTGGTTCGCATTTGTTTCGACGCGCTGGTGATTTTCGGTGAACACAAAGGGATTCGCAATGTACGTTGGGACATGTCAAGTGTAGTTCATCGGCCCATGCGTATGTTCTTCGACCGTGCTGGTTAGATCCGTAAACCATTTCGTATTCCAAAGCGATTCCAAAGACCCCATCCCATTCATTGGCGAATGGCAAGCGATGATTATTGGTTCGAAAGTGGGGTTGCCCTTTCCCCATGGTGCGCGACTGGTTCGTCCTGAGAATAATTATTCCAAAGGGTCGCGAGCGGCTCGCGAAATGTTCAACTCGCAAGTGTATATACGCTTTGACACCGACAGATTTAACATGCCAAGGCCTTCATACATGGTGATCAGCAGTTGTACGGAATCAGTATCCGCGACTCTGGTATCGAAGAAAAAAACACTTCGTGATAGGTTGTGCAGCTAGAAAAGACGTAATTTCAAGTCGGCATAAAACGATAATCGTTTTCTGACATTTCTTTCATTGGCTTATATTATTCTTTTTTGGGAGAAATTTAATGAGTGTGCAATTTTAATGAATGTAATTTGTATCAAAGATTATACTAGAAGGTACACATAGGGTTATTACGAGACCCGTACGTGCTGCTCTGTGGTATCGAAAGCCAAAGAATAAAATGCCATCTTGTAAATTATACAAATGGTAAAGACGGAATTTCAAGTCGGTATAAAATGAAAAACTTTTTCTACATTTCTTTTTTATTTGCTTATAGTTTTCTTTTTTATGAGAAATTTAATGAGAGTGGAATTTTAATGAATGTATTTCTATCATTGGTTATACAGTATATATAAAAATGCCATACGAGTTACGTTTATTTTCATACAAGCGGGAAAGATAAAAGATCATTTTCTTGGCTGGTTTTTCTGCGTCTTAAATACCGAAGAAAATAAATTATATAAATTATTTCTTCTTTGAATTAGTATTCGCTAAGCCCAGCGCATACATCAGAATGAATAGTCGCAGTTGCATAAATAATAACTTCAATTAATGGGCAGGAAAAGTTAAAGCTTTTACCACAGCAATTTACGCGTTCAAAAGTAGAATTATCGTTTTGTTAGAGGTTGTAAAAATTAAGGAAAAATGCAAGAAGTCTGGAGCACTGCCAGACGCATTTGTCAATATAAAAACTCTAAGAAACGGGGAAATATCTGTTCTGAACATTTTACATTTTTTGTAATATGTTTCAAAGTCACTTTTTATATTTGGAAATGACTGTCTAGATATAAACAAGAATTTTGGCGCGATGAGTTTGCATTAAGCGTTTTCAATTGAATGCAATTGGACTAAATTATCTGCTTTTCAGCAACAGTAGATTAAATAAAATTAAATATTTAACTTTCACGCGAATATCTATTTGAATTGTTCTTGATAATGCTAGAAATGTAGCAATATTATATACACAACAATATGTCTGTTTATTTCTTGTTACGTAAAAAATGGGTGTGTTTCAAAATAATTTTAATATTTTTAATGAAATAATGGGTATTACTTTTATAGTAATCATTTTAATATAATTTTTTAAAACATTTATTTTTTTAAATGATAATAATATTATTGTAGCATTAGTAAATTAATATTTATTCATAAATGGCGTTTGTTAATAATGAGCATAGCAGTTGCCGACGGAAATGGTTTTACGACTCCAAATAGAGTAAAATTCATGTGATGCCACATTCGTATGGTATCACATGGTATCTAATATTCCACTAGACGT
>BGPR01008860.1:46480-60992 GCA_013235015.1 Araneus ventricosus | reverse complement strand
GTACCCCTTGATTAATCTTTATACTTTCGCGTACCCCTTGATTAATCTTTATACTTTCGCGTACCCCCTACTGTTATATTGTTCCCATCACCACCAACCATTCACCTATTCAAAAAAAGTTTTTATCAATGATGTTAAGTGCTTAGGTTAGATTCGAAAGACTCGAATTAATAACATTTAATGGACTTATTTTTCATTTTACATCTTATAACATTTTTACAACAGTATTAATTTAACGTCAAAACAAATTAAATCAGTATTGTAACAATTTCGCATTAACTTATAAGGGTTGCTAAAAACCGCACTCTGTAATAATCCACCATTCAAAAGGCATAGTTATTAAATTAGTTATTAATCTGGGGAAACAAAATTCGGTAACTCATTTTAATTCCTGTAGTATGGAAACAATCAATGATTTTAAAAAAAATTTATAAAATTATTATTTAAAAAGAAAGCAGAATTAAAACTGGACAAGACAAGTTTTTTTAATATCGTTCGTTTACTTCAAATTACTATTGGATTGCTTGTATTCCTTTTTAAATTGTGGCTTTATTGGTATATATGTCATTTTAACTCCTCATATTTTCTTGTTTCCGCCATTACTGACTTTTATTTCACGTACCCCCCCTTCGCGTACCCCCAGGGTTACACGTACTACAGATTGGGAAGCTCTGCTCTTAATGAATATTACTTTGAATGTATCATTTTAGAAATCTGGATGAATTGCCACTTGGCAGCATACCTGTTCGTCGAGTTGTTTCATTTACAAAGATGAACATGCACTTACTACACATCACATTCACCAACTTGCCCTACAGGACGTTAGCAAATAATTGGTCTTGCTTTTTGAGAGGCATGCTGTTCTATTGGGTGATCACCACCGTTTTCATCAGAACAAGTTGCAAACTCTAGTTTCCTTTTATCCAAAATAAAGAAAATCAAAAGTTCAGACCCAATTACCACGAAATGCAGAAAATTATCTATTTCAGAAGTCATTTATTTCTCTCATAACTCGAATCCACCCATACTTTATCTGAAAACGATAAGATGAAAAGAGTAGTGCATTTTTACAAACTCGTTCGAGTCTTTTTTATATATTCCGCAGTTGTTCCATTAAATGGAATATTTCTATTGAAATATTATTAAGTAGTAAAAATTTGATATGGTATAAGGAAAAGATCACATCACCCTAAAGTTTTACTTCCTAAAAAATCATGTTAATTTTTCCATGCTCGAAACAGTATATTCATTTGTACTAACAGTTCTTGTTCCAGTATATACATGGAATTAGAATTAGAAATCCCTTGATCAATCCTTTCTATTAAAACAACTCGGAAGAATGAAAAGACTTTTGATTTTTGGACGAGCGACAGTATAAATTCAAATAAAAAAAATCAAATTACAATATTTTACGAACATCAAATAAATTAAGAGAAACTGAAGCAACAATAATCAGAAAAAAGGCTAATTTGAAATTTATATGAAATACCCGCATAAGTTGGAAAACGATTCTAAAAATTGTGTTCTTTACATTATATAACGCAAAATCAACCAATTGAAAACATATTTGGCAGTGTTTTCATTACTTTAAACATAAAGGTTTTGAGCAAATAGTATGAAAAATGATAATTTGAACACTACTAATAAAGATATCAGATCAATGAATTTTAATTTGCTTAACAGATTATAGTGCAATCATGCGTATTTCTGTGGCAAAATAAAACTTTTATTACATCTTCTGGATCCATTTTCTATACCTGATACCACTAAAAGCACTCACTATTTTTCAAAGCGTTTTATTATTTTTAGTAAAAAAAATTACTAAAAGAATAAACCTTCACTTTTTGCTTAAAATGTATTCAATACTATACGCAGTGATAACAAAAATGCTACAAGTTTATGAAACTCATGGAGCTGGTTATTAGGTTCAAATATCGATAATAGTTCTACCAATAAAAATCGTGGATTTGCAATTAATCGGTAAACACCACAACCTTTTCAGTTAAAAGTAAAGAACGTGTGTTCCAATATCGCATAGAGGCATCGAATTTGAAATATTTAAAAGTATTTTAGAAAGTAATTAATTAGTTAATTTCAATTAGAAAACCACTGATACATACAGAAGGTTTCAAGCTAAATCAACGCAGCTTGTTCCTAATATTCAGCATGATACTGGATGTGTTTTCATTAAAATTAAAACTGTATGGTTCAACAAACAAAGAAATGAGATAATGAAGGACATTTTAAAATGTTCACGATGAATAATAATTGCTTAAATCTTTATTGCCTATAACGTGATCTGAATATCAGTAGAATTTTAAAGTAACTTATCACATTTTTTTTATTTCTTGATACCAATAAGAGTTTCAGCAATGCATTAGCAAAATCAGTGGCTGGGGTGAGCATTGATTGTGGAAACCAGCGGGAGTGGTCTCCCCTAAACTTTCTCGTATACTTCTCGAAAAAGGTGCTGTTTCCCCTCCCCCGAGTGGAGAAAAAAATTCGAATCTATTGTAACCCAGGATCCAATGACTATCAGAAAAAATTTAGGTAAAAAATCAAATTCGAAGAGATGCGTTCCCAATTAAATGAATACCGATTTCTACTCTTTCTTGGCTCAAGGACAATCCTTCCGCGTGCACAGATTGCTACCAAGTACGCATGCGCATGGAGAATCGGATGAAAAAAAGCGCCAAGCAGGAGTCAATAAATATCGTGCACAGAAGATTGCGTTCAATACGCATGCGCGTGGAGATAGCGGAGTCGTTGGAGATGCGCTTATACAGACCGACAGGCAGTCAACCTTCTGACGGATTTGGCCCAAAATTTGCTACGGACCTACATTCATGATGATAAAACTGTGTACCAAATTTTATTCATCTAGCATTAAAGTTTTTGAGTTATAATGTTCGCATGACCGCGGACAGATAGACAGACAGACTTCCCGTGGACGGATTTTGTCCAAAATTTGATAGAAACCTACAAATTATGTTTAAAGACCACATACCAAATTTCATCCCCGTAGATCTAATAGTTTTCGAGTAATCGTGTTCACAGACACACAGACATAATTCCAAAATTGTGTTTTTCGGACTCAGGGAGATCTAAAACCTGGAGATTCGTCAAAATCTCGAGTTCGAATTTTTTGACGATTACAGTACTTTCTCTTTGTATATTTCGTATACGAGAAAGTAAAAATTATCCGTTTCTTTGCCGAAAATTTTAGAAAATGTAGTTAAATTTATATTCGTTTGATGATTTTGTTTCTTATCTTAAATCAAAATATGGGCATCTTTAAAAATTGAGACAAATTTAAATTTAGAAAGAAGAAGAAATCATTATAACAGATTATAACATTAAACTTTACAAAACTGGCATCATTAAATGAGTAACTTCTTTGTGTTAAAAGAAAGTAGTCCCAAGTGTATTGAGGCACTTAGTGCATTGTGGAATGATTCCTTTTAGCATCACTGCTGTTCTTATGTAATTAAGAATTTTTAAAAATGATTAATGAAATTATTTTAGTACACATTTGACTTGAAGAACGAAAGTGTCTTAATTTTCGTTCTCCTTAATTGTAGTAAATTAGTAAGTTCTTAGTTTTTAAATTCATCGTTAATAAAGACATCTTTAAATTGTCTTTATTAACGATCAATTTAAAATATTAATGCTAAAGAACAAGGCTAAACTAAGAGCAAGTAATCATTATATTCAGAATAGGTTGTTGCTCTATACTAGGATTACAAATTAATAAGCTCATGATCATCTACACATTTCCTAGTATACTAAAATTTCTACGAAATATAAATTTCAACGTTTTATTTAAATGCATCGAATTTCCGTTAAACTGTATTCGTAAATATAAACTTCCAGCTTCCACTTTCTCCTGATTCATTTCTCAGATATGAATTTAATATAAGTTGTTTTGATAGAAAACCTCAAATGCACTAAATGGCACATTCATGCTCACGTAATAGCACAGTTGAGCCTTGATACTTTAATTTTGGAACCCATTGAGCATTTTGCAGGAGGAAAAAGGACGTGGCGTCCCAAAACAGCGTAGAACAGTGTGCAATTATCACCCTCGCTTGCAAAACGAGTTTGTCACAAGTTCACCGTGACAACTAGCGCCACCCCTCCTTGCAATGCAAGCTTGTTGTGAGTTTTCAAAACAAGCTTCCTGCAAAGATAGCACAATAAACAGATAATTATCTTTGTCTCTGCTTTGAAAAAAACACCCGATTTTTAATAGCATCTGCTAGATAGTCCTTCTTTTTATTAATTCAATAAATCAATGATAATTTGTGAAAAAAAATTTGAAACATTTTCCATCTTTTTACTAAATATAGAACTCGCACTTTAAAGAAAACTATATCGCCTTTTTCTTAATGTTGAAATTTTAACGTTTATAAACAAAATTAAACCTAAAAACAGTCAATGTTTTTTGAAATAAATAAATAATAACTTTTGTCCCATTTTAAAAGTCATTACTTTTGAACTCTAATTTCATAATTTATTCTACCATATTCTCAACTCAATAAATTAATGAAATCAAGAAAACAGTTTAAAATAAATCGAATCGAACGATGCATTAGCGAAATCTATCTTCTCCTCTCAGAGTTTATCTGGCCGAGCGGTTAGAGTGTCCGCTTAACAAGTGCTAGGTCGCGAGTTCATAGGTAGAGTTCGTACTCCGTTTTTGCTATGTTTGCAATGAGTTTGTCATGACAAGCTTGCTGCAAGTTCGTCGCGTGGTGACTTCGTCACTTCTACAAGCTTGTTTCAAAGTTGTTTCAAGCTTGCACTCTTGTCGTGTCAACCTTGCAGCAAGCTTGTAGATTTGCAGTGCAAGTTTGCTGCAAACTAAAATTGCTATCTGGGTTCTGTCATATGAATGTGATGTCATTATTTCAAATTTGAACGTTAGGAGAACGTCAAATGGAGGATTCAGAGTTAAAATAAATCAAGTTCATGATATTCATTTCTGAGGAAACAGACTAGCTAACTTCTAATGGTTCGTGCTGCCTGGTGGATAAAATTTGAAACATGGATTTGAATCATAATTATACAGAAGGTATAACATTTCCACACTGTGTTGTGTCAGCGCAAAATGGGCAAAGCATGAATTTGGTCTACTTTAACTTTGAACTCTTCATATACAGGGTGGCCCAGCGGGTAATGCTTGAAAGCAATCTAATAGATGGCGCTAGCTGCGAGAAAGTGAGACCAAACTTGGTGCGCATGATCAATAGAGCGGGCAATTGTATAGGTGTGTGTTTCATTAGCGAGTGGTGAGTTTAAGTGTGTTGTTCAGTTGTGACTGTCACAAGCGAAAATGAATAAATATTCAACAGATATTGAGTGTTTATTGCAATCAAAATGGCCAAATGCCATGAAAATGTTACGGCAGTGCAACGGGCATGGCAGGAGGAGTTTCACAACAAGAACTGGCCTCGAACAAACTTTGCAGTCCACACGATTGACTGCGAAATCTACTCACGCGTGATGGATAGATTCCAGAACTGCTGTCCTTGTTAAAGAAGGCGGTCACTTCGAACCCCTTTATCAATAATTGCCTATTATGTAATTTCAATATATATCTTAAAAATCTTTTCATCACTCTTATTTGTTTTAAAATTCCGATTCGTTTCAAACATTACCTGCTGGGCCACCCTGTAACCGTGACATGTAATATGACTCCACTGCAGCGCCATAAAATTATAACTTGAGTTTAAACAGTAGGGGAAGGTGGTGTACCTAGGTCCCCTATTTTTACTTTTTAATTTTTAATTGAATAGTTACTAAAAGAAAGGTAACAAAACAATTTTTCTTTCATATTTTAGGCCTTTATACACAACATATATTTTTTGTAGATTTTTAAAAAAAGTATTTCAGTGCATTATTTACAATTTTAAAAAAAGTGCAAATAGGACCAAGGTATTTCTAGATTTAAAAAATTTAGCCGAAAAATTTACCTTGGACCAGCTATTTCTAGATTTAAAAAATTTAGCCGAATAGTTTGAACATAAACATTTACTGGTATTTTAGCTACAGAAAAAAGTTAATGAGCACTTTTACTTAATGAGGTCTTAGATTAGACCCAATATAAAATTGTTACAGCAACAGTTTCATTCCTATGAGTAGGCTTAACCAACATTGTAATTAGACAAGTCAATTCCAAATGTTAATTTCCGAAGCTGCCTTTCAGATCCTCCAGTCAACATGGGATGTGGTAACTTCCACATTACATCACATTTTTTCACAACGTAAGTGGTAGAATACCACTGCCATGCACCAAGGTACACCACTTGGGCATGGTCCAAGGTACACCACTTGGTCATTTCATGGAAAATGGCTGACTACTAAATTGAGGTTAGTCTTAACATAATTTCTAACACATGTTATTATAGCTAAAACTGTGCTTTATAAGTTAGGCATTTTACTATAAAGTAATTTATGTATGTTTAGGAACTACTAACACAAAATTCAACAGAAAAAAATTACTTTTGATGGGTCAATTTCCTTTTTCAGGATTCATTCATTCAAATGAGCAGCTTGACAAATAAGTTCAGGTTCACTGGGACCTCTGGTGGCAAGTGTACAAAACACATATAGCATTTTCTATACATCTATACAGATGGCGCTAAAATCGGCATAGGTTCAAGGTACACTTATGTCCAAGGTACACCACCTTCCCCTATAGTGAAACCCAAAAAAAGCATACAGGAAAATGTTCGTCTTCGCCAAAATTCAGCTAATAGCTCGTTTCAAGCTAGAGACGTAATAACAATGATAATTAAGGAAGGAGAAAATGGTTTTTAATTCTCAAGCTTTGCCGGGAAAAGAAACCCGTCCGCTTCTTAATGTCCGGCATAAAAAACGTCCGTTGCCAAAGCGAGGAAGCAAAATAAAGATCCGTCTGGCTAATTTTTTCGGCTGTGGAGGTGTGGCGCCTGTCATCAGCGGGAAGCTGTAATGATCGTTACGGGCGACAACCTTCCACTTAGCTGAAAAAAATCGCAACGTCCACTGCGAGATAAGGAACTGCAGATAAAGTAGCTTCGATTTCTTACCTACCCCCCAACCCCACCACTTCTTGTATTTCCGTATTTTGATGATGTGCGTAAGTTTTGGGAAGAATGGAACGTTATCTTTCTTCGGGAAAAGTTTCAGACCAAAAATAACGAAGAGTGTTTAACTGCTTTAATATTCTGTATAATTTGCAAGATTCCATGAAGAATCTTGAGCCTTCTTTATAAAAATAAGATATTTATTGACAATTTCCACAGCACAGACATTTCATACACTTTACATTAGTTCAGATCGAATTTCATCTTAGCAACCTTTCTTCTTCGTTTCTAAGCGACGTTCGCTCACAAAATAATCATTGCCACTTTATTTTTATAACCTTTAGAAAAGAATTGATACCAAACGATTTTTGTAACGAATTTCTTTTACGGCCAAACGATATTTTTAAATTAATTTCTTTTATGGCCAAACTACTTTTTTTATCTAATTAATTTCTTTTAACGTAGGACTAGGTGCCTCCTATTGGGGTCTCAAGAGGGAATCTGATTCACACGCCAAAACGCCACAAAACTTGGTATGGGAGATCCTCTATATCTCGGCAACTACATATGTTAAAAACATAACTAATGTCTTATTCTAGAGATAAAGGGTAACAACAGAAGTTACAAAAAGTTTGAAAATCGGAATTGTAGTTCAGCGACTACTGACTCGCGAAGTTGGGCAAAAATACGCATGAATTGTTGAAGCGATCCTCTATATCTCGGTAACTACATATATTAAAAACGTAACTAATGCATTATTTTAGAGATAAAGGGTAACAACAGAAGTTACAAAAAAAACTTACTTAAACTTAAAAACTTACGGGAACTTCGAGAAACAAAAGTGGCACGCGAGTAAAGTAGTCCTACGCCCTTAACATCAGCGGCTGTTTGAAAAGACAGTACTTTTTATTCTTATAGAAATAAATTCAAGCCAAATTACTGTTTCGCGGGCGGGATTTTGCCAGTGTTAAAATTAATATAAGAAAATATTGCTTTCTTTGACTATAAACAACAAAGGAGACTTTACACTTCCGGTTTCCTGTTGTGGTAGCATTTACAGCTTTTAATAAAGTTACACAGTGATCCAATGCCGTTAGTGAATTATTCTCTCGATGTTTTCTTTAATTTTCACAGTGAGATATTACAGAATATCCTTCTGTAGATACGGTAATGGGCATTAACAAGGAGCATCATATTCTGTAGAGCTCTTCAAGATCTTAGAATTTTCAGGGGCACCTTCCGACAAGCCTAGAATGATAGTCGGTGTGCCAATACTCCTAATACGTAACCTCGATATACCGAGACTGCGCAATGGCACACGGTTAAACATTACACACCTAGGTACAAACGTCGTGAAAGCTACTGTTATGACTGATATAGGGAGAAGAGAGAGTGTTTTAATTCCACGCCTTCCCATAATACCGAAGGATTTATCATCTCAGTTCAAAAGGTAACAAATCCCTATAAAAATATCATTTGCGAGGCTCAGGGCCAGACACTGAAAGTGGCAGGCGTACATTTGGAAAAACCATATTTTTCCCATGGGCAACTATATGTGGCCTGTTCACGTGTGTACAGCCCACACAACCTCGACATCCGTGCAAATAACGTGGTATACAAAAGTATATCATCATAGATAAACAATTTACATAACTATATCAGCATACATGTACAGTACACTCCTGTCAGCCGTCCGATTAAGTATTATCAACCGTCAGAACTTTTCCTTTCCTCTTTCAAAATGCAACAAAACATTTACATTCGTGAATTAAAAAAAAGAATAATTCAAATTCTTCGCGCACGAAGTCGCGGGCAACAGCTAGTATATATATATATCAAATATCAGGAAGGGAAGCTCGCTTATAATATCAATATGTTCTTTTTCTGCTAACGACAAACGAAAACCGTTAAAATATGTCGCCATCCCTTCAAAAAGCACAAGACAATTAAAAACCGAAAAATTCTGGAATAATATATATATATATATAATTTGTTACAAATATCACAATAGATAGACAGGGGAAAGTGGGCAAAACCGCGTATCTAGGATTTGAAGGCCTGTTGGAGATAATCTATTCGACGTAGAGCTTGTCAAATTTTATTAAAATATTCACTGTTTATCAGAGTACAATATATCTTCCAAGAAAAGACATAGTTTTGCTACTTTTTATACTAATGATAATTTTATAAAAAGAGTCTTACTACCCAGTTTTACCCCACTAGTGGGGTAAAAACGGGTACGCATGCTAACTCGATGAGAAATTAGGGAAACTCGATTTTCAGTGGAAAAGCAGCAGATATTTTTATTTTACATGTCGATTTAAGAATATTAGTTACAAAATTCACATGCAAAGCAGCTGTCTTCTTCCTCCGCGCCACTGCAACTTTCGTGGGCCAAGTTAAGATTATTTCAGCATTAGATTAACCATTCTCATTTATTTAAATTAGAAAATACATCCTTAAAATATAAACAATCAACGTCAAATGTGTTTTATTGTCTTCAATGGAGGAATCATAATTACTAACTATCCCGTTCTTACGCCACTTTAGTGCAGAGGCTATAAAAAACTAAATAGAACCGCGCAAATACCGGACTAAATCTTTGTGTTTTGATAGGGTATAAATCCTTAGTAAACGTATAATAAACTGTCCTAAATATAGTTTTTATAACTGATATGATTATTAAATAAGGATGGTTTAAATTAAAACCAACATTAGAGAGCTGACGTCTTAAAACAAATAAACCTTCACAGACGCAGTGAATTCAACAGCTACAACACGCCACTATGGCTGCTCCTTTTTCTTGGCTAGTAGAGTGTAATTCAGTTTATGTCCGCTAGAAAGGAGAATTAATAGAGCCAAAATCAAGGGCACCCGGTTTTACCCCACTGCCTATCAAAAAAGCCCTTTATGGTTAAGAACTGAATCATAAATAAGTTTAGAGGGTGATAATCATAAATAAGTTTAGAGGGTGATAATCATAAATAAGTTTAGAGGGTGATAATCATAAATAAGTTTAGAGGGTGATAATCTGCGTATGATGAAATTTGAGAACATAATAACCAGTTTCGAGAAAGCATTTCTCTAGGAAAAAGTCTTTGGACGGAAAATAATTAAAAGTGATTAACGATTTAAATATTCAACTTACATAGCCATGCATAAAAAAGTCTGTTTTATGGGTAAAAACTTAATCTTATATAAGTTTAGAAATTGATAATCTGAGTAATATGAAATTTGAACGCATAGTAACCAGTTTCGGGGAAAGGGAGGAATTTAGTCAATAAAATTATGACTGCTGTACACAGGGAATTTGTTGAATGAGTATTTTAAAATTTTTAGTTGGATGTAAATTTTTGCTTATTAGCAGAAATCATATGTATTAGAGATAATCCATTATGATATATTAATTCTAAACTATTTTATTATTATAATAAAATATATAAATAATAATAAAATAGTTTATGGTTATAATAATTAAATAATAATAAATTAATTAATTAATAGTTATAATAATACAATGATTTATAATATATTAATTCTAACCTATTTTATTATTATAATAATGAAATAGTTTATGATTATAATAATCAAATAATAATAAATAAATTAATTAATACTTATAATAATACAATAATTTAAAATATATTATTTATTAAACTATTTTATTATTATAATATATTAGTTATTACAATATTTTGAATCAATCTTATTAATCAAAAATAAAAACTAATCTTAGCTAATAAACTCTTTTCTACTCCCTAATTAGTCTTTTTTTAGAAAAAGAAGGCGCCTTCCTTTCTTTCTGTGAATAATCTTCGGGTTTTTTTTTTTGTTTGTTTGTTTAATATTCCTTCACCATCGCATAGAGCAGTATGCAAGAAAAAAGAAGATTTAATGTCGAAAATAAATCATTTGATCGAAATAATAAGAAAATTTGCATATTTTTCGTTCCAAATAAGAAATAAAACATTTATATTATATTAATTAACTTTATGAAGATCATTAGTTAAATAAGCCAATTTAAAGTTCTAGAAATTCTTTTATATAAGAATTTAATAATTTTCTGTTAAAATATTTCTGGACCTATAGAGAGAGCATATTAAAATAAAAGCCTATAATGGTTGTAATACTTCAAAAATTCATGGAAGTCATGAAAAGAACAGTTAGAAGAACTAAAAGTCGTCTTTTGTGGTATTGACATGCATAAAACTTCTGACATTTAACACATTCCATCTTTCATATGTTTTAGAAACATTGGAATACGAAATCCATGAAGAGACAACGGTAATTTTGAGATTAATTTTAGTATTGGATCTAATGCAAAGAAATTTTAATTTTTAAAGTTCAATTTAACTATCGAAATTTCTAAATCAATTTCCCTTAAATTGAATCAGATGGATTAGAGATATTTATAATTGCTGATACTAAGAGAGAAGAAATTTCAGAATATCTATCTTTCTTTATGTAAAAGATTTTCAAAACAGTTCCTTGCATTTCAATGATACTTTGATTTAAAGGAAAAAATGAAATCCTTTACAAAATTTGTCTTTAATTTTAGAAAATGAATTTATTTTTAGAAATGACCTACAGAAGAAGTTAATAAATAAAAATTCAGAATTTTTAAATATAAAATAAAAAATTTAATTTTTGGTTTCAAATCAATCAGTTCACTAAATACGACTTTGTTCTTTACTCAGTTAGATTTTGATTAGAACAATTAATTTATAATTAAGAATTTATAAATGAAAAATAATGCCTATATCAAATAAGGTAAAGAAAAAGAAGAAACTTCCACCTCTTTATATAACTTTGTTCATATAACAGAAAGAAAATATCTGTTGCATGAAAGAAAATAAATTTCGTAACAATTTTTTTCTACTAATTAATGAAAAGGAGTCAAGAACATTTCATGGAATTTTCAATTTGAAACATAGATAAATATTTTTGTTGCGTGTAAAACAATTGAAGTGTATTTAAGAAATGCCTGGGTGGGAAGATGTGGTCACATTAACAAAATACTTGAGAAAAATTTCAGTTCTCTACGAACTTATAAAATCACTGAATTATTTTTCTTTTCTTGTCTTTTGATATGCAAAGAATGAGTCCCCAGCTCCAATAACTGGACCGATTTCCATCAAGTTTTCGAGAGAAATCTCAAAATGAAACTTTGACAGAGTCCTTCAACCTCTACAACTGGACCGAATTCGCCACTAAACGACAGGGTTGGTCGCCCGTTCAACTTCAATGAAATCCATTTTTTTGGTATTTTTACTTTCTCGTATACGAAGTATACAAAGAGAAAGTATTGTAATCGTCAAAAAATTCGAACTCGAGATTTTGACGAATCTCCACGCTTTAGACCTCCCCGAGTCCGAAAAACACAATTTTGGAATTATGTCTGTCTGTCAACACGATAACCCGAAAACTGTTAGAGCTACGAGGATGAAATTTGGTATGTGGTCTTTAAACATTATTTTGTAGGTTTCTATCAAATTTTGGACAAACTCCGTCCATGGGAAGTCTGTATGTCCGTGTTAATGTGAACGCGGTAACTCACAAACTTGAATAGATATATAGATAAAATTTAGTACACAGTTTTATCATCATGAATGTAGGTCCGTATAAAATTTTGGACCAAATCCGAACAGGGTTGCATATTTAGTTCAAAATGCACATTGCCACTGTGTGTTGGCGAGCGTTTCGCTTATTTTACTAAAGTTAGTATGGTTGGCGTTTGACCTTGGCGGTCTACGAAGGAAATTGTAGCGAGCCGCAAACACGCGCTTCGGAAATTATGGCAACCCCAAAACGAAATTTCATTCTGACATTCTCCAGATGGAAGGTATGGTGAAATCTTGCGAGATATCTGTAGTAACATTTCTTACTCAAGAACGTTAAATAAAGTTTTGGTACCTCAGCGGGCGTAAAAATTGAGAACATACGCAATTCTTTTTGCAAAATATTAAGTTTCAGAAATTCATGAATTTCATATGTTTCATTGTAAATCACCATTCATATTTTTTTCTAAAAATAATTAGGCCTTGGGTAAATATCCCACGAATATTTACCTACTGGGTGTTTACCCACCCCACATTACTGGTCGTATGCGAGAAAGTTTCGGGGAGGTCACTCCCGCTGGTTGATAAGAAGAAAAGGAAGAAGAAACAAAAAAATACCCCCCCTCGCGGGGGGGGGGAGGAACAACGCTTGAAATCAAATCGAAATTAATTATTCATTTCCCAGTGTGAAGAGAAAAGTGAACTTTAGCCTCTGCCGGGATGGAGCATTCAATTCTGTCTCTCAGGAGCTGATTCGAACTCTGACAAACAAGCTGCTGATATGGATTGCGACCATCAGCAAATGAAATCTTAAGCTCAACAGACTGTAGGAAAAATAAATGATGTCATTGCCTATTCCTCAACAACTACCGACGATTCGATTAGATTCACTTTTCCAAATAAAAAACAAAACTGGAAAAAAATACTTCCGAAAGAGCTAGAAGATCCAATCAAACACAAATTGCACCTTTTTTTAAAGTAGAAATTTTTGAATTAATTACTTTTTTCTTTAGATTAGTTTTTAAAATTCGCTTTGTCAGAAATAACGAATTAGGTGATGTTTAAATCCGTATCTGAGTAGCTCAGAAGTCAATGCAGTTAAGTCCATTTTTTGGTTGTTTCAGAATTTTGTAAATTTTAATGGAATTAATAATTTTCTTTTTAATTATTAAAAGATTTTTTTGTTGCTTCATTAGAAGACTTTATATTTTTTTGCTGGCCAAATTAATAAACCAAAGATTTTAAAATTTAATATATTAAAAAAATATTAATTTTCTCAATTTCTTTTTTCTGGACTTAACCGCATTGACTTCTGAAAGACTCATTTTGTACTTCCAAACAAGAGGCCTACTAGTGCGGCCATCCCTCAGAACGGCCTGAGGGATGGAAGAGAGGTTTCTCTGTGTCTCACAAGTTTATCTGTACATCACTGTACTAGTTTCTACGGGTTCTACAATGATTTTTATTCTTCGAATTTTCTTAAAGAGAGGTTGAATCGGATTTCATTGATATTATAATCATGAATTTAGCTTTAAAATAACGAGTCATAACCAATTCAATAATCAGGCAGTGATATAAAACATAACTAATTTATTAAAACATTATTAGTCAACTCGACTAAAGTTAAACTAAGAGTCATTCAACGACTTAATAATAATTGTTAAGCAATTGCAGCATTTAAAGTAATTACTCCTAATCCTAATAAATTTAGATTGTTGCCTAAAAAGAGTACTTAATAATGGACGCATAGCGTGAAGCAACAGCGAGGGGAAGTAGAAGCAGTAGAAGCAGCAGAAGCTGAGCTTTATTTGCATAAACCTCAAAGTGAATCATCTGATGCAAACGCTTAGTGATTTGAATCAGTGAGAGCCATCATTTCTGATC
>BGPR01008860.1:6592-21148 GCA_013235015.1 Araneus ventricosus | reverse complement strand
TGTCCTAAACGTCTTTTATAACACGGCGGTCGTCCGAATTCCACCGTGAAGTTTCCATCCCTTTCGTTAGTGTTATCTCCA
This sequence comes from Araneus ventricosus, assembly GCA_013235015.1. Classification (NCBI taxonomy): domain Eukaryota; kingdom Metazoa; phylum Arthropoda; class Arachnida; order Araneae; family Araneidae; genus Araneus; species Araneus ventricosus. The sequence continues at coordinate 21,067 of BGPR01008860.1, read as the reverse complement.
GATAGCACGTAAGTTTGCGCAAGTTTGATTTTGGCATATACCTTGTATTGCAAATTTGACGCGTGAGCTTAAAATTGTGGCAAGTTCGCCGTGACAACTAGGCGCACCCTCGTTGTCAAAACGCGTTTGCCAAGTTCGCAGTGAAAATAGCCCAACTTCCTTTCAAATGCAAGTTTGCCAAACAAGCTTGATGCAAGATAGCACAAAGAGATATATCTTGCTCCTGTTTTAAAACATCCGATTTTAATAGCATCTCCTAGACTGTCCTTCTTTTATTAATTCAAATCAATGATATAAAAAAAACTAACTTTCTTATAAAAAAATTTTGAAACATTTTCCATCTTTTACTAAATATACACGCCTTTAAGAAAACTATATCGCTCTTTTCCTGAATGTTGAAATTTTAACGTTTATAAACAAAATTAAACCAGAAAAAGTCAATGTTTGTTGAAAAAATACATAATTTGTCCCTATAAAGTAATTACTTTTGAACTCTAATTTCATAATTTATTCTATAACAAAACGTAGTTTATATAGCAATACGTAACTGAACGTAGCATAATGAGTGTTTACTTGGATCTTTCAGTTATTTTTCGGAGGTATCTTTTTTTCAATTTTGTTTTTCAATTGAAAAGTGTAGCGGTTACAATTCACTCCCTTCTCCTTTTCATGGTAGGTGGCGCTACTATAGCCATTCGGGTTCTTCCCATGATGCCCCTCTCTCTTCTTCTTCTGTGTACTTGTTTTGTGTTGTTGTTCTCTGTCTTGCGTCTTGTTCCTTTTAATGTACTGTGTCGTGGAACTTATCCATCTGATAAAAATGGTTCCTGAAATTGAATTAATTCTTCAACAGCGGCATTCCATATAAACATGAGTCTCTTCCCTCTACAAAAGTAGTATTTGAAGAGGAATCAGCGAGGATATGGGAATAATATCATTAGTTTTTCACAAGGTCTAATGAGAAGATATGTATTTTATTGATGGCCGCTTGAATCTCCCAACTTGCTAGAAAAAGAAATCCATTTTTTCAATTCCTACTATTAGTTCACAACTGATCAATTTATTAAAAAATATAAGAAAGGCGCAGTTCGGGTCCGCGCAGTAGATTTTTCCTGAAAACGTGGGGATAAAATCATAAAACAAGTGCTTCTTCATACCATTTAGAAACTGAACAGAAAAAAAGTGCACATTCCATAATCTTGATTACTTGAAAAGTGATTTAATCTCGTCCATTTTAAACTGCGAAATTTTATCTTTTATTCCCTGTTGTATTAATACTTGAAATTCATTGATGAACGTAACCAATAATTGGTTCACTTGTGCAGGAGGCTTATATTTTGTTCCCGGTTCGATTTAATGGTCTGTCAGAAAGACTTGAAGATAATTACAGAAAATTTTGAACCATTCTGGATGTGTAAAATATCGAAACACATTGAATTTTATTATTGTTCCGAAAATCGTTCTTTGTATGTACTGTGAAAGCAATCAAACAAGGATGATGATGGAGGATGACGCTTTATGTCGTGAATATTCCGGAAAGTACGAAGCACAGATGACAAGAGAAACAACTCTTGTACAAACTAGCAACAAAAGCTGACAAGCAAACAATAAAAGTCGCTCAGCCTTAACAATAACTCTCAGTGTGTAACAGCTGTAGAATTCGCACTGCCAGCAGCCTCCAAAGAGATCATTCTATAGGCATTCACTCGTTTCAGCACCTCCATATTTATAGCTTTCCGACAGGGCGTAACGTCATATGGAATACTTTAGAAAGATCTCTATATATCTGGAATCAAAATAATAATTCCGGTTTGGAATCAAAATAATAGATAAACTGATAATTAACATCTCAAAATATTAAAATAGTGTATTGTATCGAGAACAGAGAAGTGTGCAAAATTTCAAGCTTTTAGCTCGCCAGAAACTGTGAGAAAAATTCATTATTAAATTCCATCTTTACAAACACGAAACAAATCAAGCTATATAAAAATGCATAAAAAAGTCAGTGCTTAATAATTCAACGATAATTACTTCATGTCACGAATTTTGTTGGATAATAAAGAAATTCTTTAGTGAAAAATTTCTACAATGTGTACATTTTGACCAGCGCACTAATTTTACTCAAACACATTTTTCATTTAAAATTCTTTTCAGAAAAAAGAATGTTTGCAGAAGGAATCGATACGCTTGTTCTTTGAGAAATTCAATCACTGCACTTAACGTCAGACTGTCGCGGTTTTTCAAAATTAAAACAGCGAAAAAAGCTCCTTATCGTTTCAATTGAAAGAAAGAGAAAAAGAGTATTTTTATTGAAAAATCTCCTCTCACCCTTCCTTCCTAGTCAAATAAAGTGGGTGAAATCGAATTTGTCTTCCTTGGAAATTAATTGAAATTAAAAGCTGGGTTCTAGAACGGAGAAAGACGATAACTTTTTTTCGTTGCCTACGTGGCTTTGAAAATTGGAATAGAATTGGCGAAGAATATGCTTTTTCACTGCTTTGGAATTGAATTGTACCGCTATATCTGATTTTGTATAGATCCTAAGTAGCTTAAATTGTAGAGTTGAATAGCTGAATCCAACATTTGAGGAATAATTTCTCAACTGAAATGCATGAATGAAAAATATGTAGCTGAAAACAAATCCCTTTGGATAAGCTGTAAAACTTTAAAATTTCTCTACCTACTGCAGGTGACTGAAGATTGCAAAATTGGTACAATTATATTTATTCAATTCCTGCTATTAGTTCACACTCTCCCTATATCTTGTTCAAATTTTCAATCGTTAATAAAATAACTTCCCGATGAGCTGGAGACTCGAAACTTTAAACATAGCTCAGAACTAGATGACAATGCAATATTAATTCGCTTTCTTGTCTGTCAGTTCATATTTTGCATGACGCATGCGAAGTACGTTTTTCATTACATCTCGAAAAGTATCAACATTACAGACTTGGTTCTTGGGTATATGGATGGCCCATGGGATCATAAAAGCACCCCCATATTTTAGCCATATCTTTGCGCATGCGCAGTACGTTTTCCATTATATCTCGAAAACAATTAACATTACAGACTTGGTTCTTGGGTATATGGATGGCCAATGGGATAATCGAAGCACCACCATATTTTAGCCATATCTGTGCGCATGCGCAGTACATTTTTCATTATATCTCGAATCACCTAAGTAGGAATTGACTTAATTTTTTTTATATTACTCGTTCTATGAACATTGAAATAGGGATGATTAATTTCGACTTGATTTCCAGTGTTGTTCTTGTGTGCATGCACCAGTGTTGTTTTGTGTGTTGTTTCCTTTTCTCTTACTAAAAGATCGAAAGCCAGGGAGACGAAAGGAATGGGTTTCATTCAAACTGAACGGACGACCATCCCTGCCGCTCAGAGGGGTTTGAGTGGTTGTTCCTAGGGGTTATTTTAACATTATGTGTATGATCCAAAACTGCTGTGCCAAACACAAGTGGCTGCTATTCAGGAGTGGACGCTCAGATCAGTTTAACCGTATCTTAGTTCGTTCTGTGTGTTTTTTCCTGCTTAATTGAGCCAAGCAATGGATACTACACGACATATTGTAGGCATAAATCGAAAAGAAAAGGCCGTTGTGAGTTTAAAAAGCAAACGTCTACAATCTCATAGTTTGTAGCTTAAAGATAACAGTAAAACAGGGTTCATACACATTTCCTTAAAAGAAAATCAAGGACTTTTAAGGACTAAAAAAAAACAAAAAATAAGGACCTCTAAATTGAATAAACTTAACGAATTGTCGCACGCATTTTTAAATAAAATGTCTCATTTTTGCAAATTTAATCTATTAGATATAAAGTATAATATAAAACATCGAAGATACATTACAAATTTAACACAACAAAAACTCTTAAAAATATAAGTTAATAAATTGATGGAAAAAACATGAAACTGGTAATCAAATTAAATATCTTTTAATTCCAAACGTTTTTCATTCAATTTTAAATCCAAGGTATTTATTTTAATTTCTTTTCAGTAATTGTTTTTCTTAGTTCATGCGATTTAATCAATAAATTCATGTCCTTTGATTTTTCAGCCTCATTAGCTAAATCATTTTCTTCCCCATTTGTTTGGTGTATTTGGTTTGGAACATTTTCTTTTGTTTTAAAAAATCTATTTCCTCCTAGAGCTTTTAGTTTCAGTTGTTTTCTTTCAGTCTTTTCTTTGGATCTTTCACTTTCTAAATACTGCATGTATTTTGCTCTAGTTGAGGTGGCAAAAAGTAAAGACTTTCAAGGACTTTTTAAAAATGGAGCATAAAAATAAGGATTTGTAAGGACTTTTAAGGACTAAATGTAAAAGTAAGGACTTTTAAGGACTTGTAAGGACGCGTACAAACCCTGTAAAAGGTTGACTCAATTCATTTGATAACAAAAATAACTGACAGAAGACACAGTCAGTAGTAATTCACCGGTGATTCACGAGAATTCACGTAAGAATTCAGAGTATTTTGGAACGCCGAACGTTGTGCCTCTAAAAATGATATGGGGCCGCGGTGGCTCGGTGATAAGGTCTCGGCTTCGGTACAGGAGGGTTCCAGGCAGGGGCGGCTCGTCCATTAGGGCTGCAGTCCCCCCTAAATTATTTTAGAAGCTTGTATTTTCGTTTTTATTCTAATTGGCCTACTTTTCCACTTTGAGAGTTCAATGATTAACGAAAATGACAAAAAGTAATAAAAACGTAAAAGGAAGACGGAAAAATCAATCAAGAATCACGAGAGACAGACCAGAGCTGCATAGAGTTTTGCCCCTCCTAAGGATCAAAATTCGCGCAGTGAGCAACGCGGCGCGGAGTAGTCTTCCATATATGATCATATGAAATTTTTTTGCAATAGGAAACTTCTTCCACACAACTTCTACACCAGCGAAAGAGCGAAAATCTGATCATCTGATCGTAGATCAAAATAGCCTTCGTCTTGCTTCAGAACGGGAGATTAATATAATCAAACTCATCATAAACTCTTACGATTTTCATTCTATGAAGAGGAAATATCTTTCTGTATTATTATCTGAAGCTGTATAGTTAAAGACAATTTAACAAGCAAAAGAATTTGGTTGTCTCGGCATGTTCCAAACACTAAGGCATGATAATGTTATTCGTAAGTAATTTTTAAATGCACACGTCAATTTAGGTGAGCTCTTCAAACTCGTCCGATAAGAACGTTCCACATAATGCATTTTGTCAGGGGATTTTAATGGTAATTTTAAAAAAACAATTGATAAGTTACATCATATATGTGGTGCCAGACTAACGGCAGCTCTCTTCATTCCCGCCAATTGAGGGGCGCCTCTAGCGGATATGACCAGAACTCGTCAGTAGAAGCTCTGTCATCGAGACGCGATGTTGAAAAATGACGCTTACTCCAAAAGACGATTAAAACGGCGAGAAAATGTGTAACCCTGCAACTATAACTTCTTTGTGTTGACTGTGTTCTTGTGTTCTGTAAATAGTTAATTATTTCATTTTTATTAGTCATCTAACTGTTATTCTAAATCATCATTAAATATTTAAAAGGAAAGAAGTTGTGCTTAGTCGGCCATCCCAACACCCACATATATTAGGATGAAAAAGAAATAACAATAAATATGTTATTGACTTCATGTACGGTAAGTTACTTTAAAACTAATATCAGATTTTCCGAATTCAACAAAATTTGTACATAGTACTTCATATTCTTTTTCTACCCAATAAAGCGATTAAATTGATATTAGAATTTGCGTTTCGTATTCTTCACATCGTAAACCTTTGTTAAGTATTTCTAAAAATCAAAATCACATGAACTGGAAAAATCTGGTAGGCAAACTAGGGATACTTGACCCTACTTTTACTTTTTCTTATATTTCTCGAATACTTGAAAAGCTAGCATCATAAAAGGATTTGCTTTTAAGAATGGCATAAGTACTTGTGCTAAACTGATATCTCATTTAATCATAAATAAATATATTTCATGAAATCGCCTAGGGTCAAGCAAGTATCTCTAACCTTAGGGATACTTGGCCCTAAGCCAGGCATGTTTGATCCTATGGGTAGGGATACTTGAACCTACATGCAAAGTGTACTTAAATTCTTTTGATCATTTGTGTGTACGCGAAATTCAGATAATAGGTTAAAACTACTGAATTAAAAAAGGTACTTATTATCAAATAATATTAATGAAACTAATATTAAAAATTAAATAAAATGGATACTGTAAAACGCAGTTGTTATTAATAAAATCTAGTTTGTAAATTAAATTAGTCTAGTTTCTAGTCATTAATTCAAATCTAGTTATTAAATTAAATTAGTTCAAAAAATAATTAAAATATTGATTGATTTAATTACACGAAAAATTACAGCAATGGAACTGGAAACTTAGCAACGTCTTTAGCGCGTTGAAGAATGGCCGGTTTCGGGGGGGGAAAAAGAATAGTATTAAAACTCAAAAATATATTTAAAAAATGTTGTACAAAACAGGAAATTGAGAAGCTTAATATACTTACTCGGTTCTTCTAATATTTAAAGAAAAATAAAAGCAAAAGAATAAAAATATATTTTAGGAGAAAATTCAGATCAAGAAAGAAAGACAAACTCTATAGAAATATCGAAAAGTTAAATAAAACAAAACGATGACAAATAGTTCGAGCAAAAGATTTTTATTACAATAATAAATATATAAATCTTGCTTTCTCAGGCGAGGAAAAAATTAATTAAATTTCAATTATTTTTAAAATTCTTATTAAAATAATTATTTGTGTTATTTGAAGTTATAGCATCAAAAAGAAATTTTATTCATTAAATAATTACTAACAAACGATTTTTAAATAATAATTCTCTATATTTGAGTTGCCATATTGCCGACAAAGTCCACGCACCAGAAAACTGATCCCAACCACAAAATGCGCTTCGGTCGGTTACGACATCGAAGCTGATATAACTTTTGATAGGGTCAAGTATCCCTAACTTTTTAAGGTCAATTATCCCTAACTTTTGATAGGGTCAAGTATCCCTAACTTTTTAAGGTCAATTATCCCTAACTTTTGATAGGGTCAAGTATCCCCAACCTTTTAAGGTCAATTATCCCTAACTTTAGATAGGGTCAAGTAGCCCTAACTTGACTTTTTCTAAATAATTAAACCGTTTAAAATTAAGATACTGCATAAAATAGTATATCAAATTGTAGCTAGAAGTATGCTTAAAACACAGAAATATTTTAATTCATCATATCTTCAATCGTAAATTTCCTAACCAATGAGGAATAAAAAAGTGAAAATTTACTTTTCGATTCACAAAACATATTTGCCTATACGCCATTATGATAGCTTTTTCAGATTGGAATGAAAATCCCCTCCAATAGACCATGTGACGAAAGGTCAAATAAAAATGTCATACACAAATTACCAATTATCTCACAACCTGAGAAAATCGCATAGGGTCAAGTATCCATAGGGGTCAAGTATTCCTAGTTTCCCTTACTGGTCACCATTTCTTTTTTCTTCAAGCTTTAATTCAAAAGCGGGCTTTCACACAGCCAAACGTATCCATGTTGTCTTTACCACACCTGATACGTGCGAAAGGTAGGTCTGTTTTCCTCCTTCAAATAGCGTACCAGAATTCCTCGGAATCAGGATCTGTAACGTTTGTCTTAACATAAATATGAAGTTCTAGAACGCATTACCAATTCTTTACTTAAGGAATGATCAACAACCATAAATTGTGCCGAAAACTGTCGGTATTTCACGATTTTCTTTTCAAGCAGTGAAATACGTTGGCATGAAAAACAATTTCGTTTTGAGTGCTCATTTTGCAGCCATCTCTTAATGCCTGTCGTTACTTTCCTAAACATAACACTCATTTTTACAAGGATGGCCTTAAATCTTGGGTTGACGAACGATTTAAATGCAGATTCACATTTCAAAAATAGCATCACAAGATGGAAATCTGTGACATCAAAGGAGTTATGCTTTCACTGAAACAGACCAATGAATCATGCAGGTCGCTGAAGCCCCCAAAACAGCGATGGCGGAATTCAAAGCTTTTCTTTTTTCGTTTGTGTGGTTGATTTGTTTGACTTTCACGGGTGAAACGGATTTTAAATTTTAAAAATTAAATAAATGGGTGCTTAAATGTATTATTATACAAGATGGTTTATGAGAAATAGAACTTTTCCCAAAACGTGATTCTATCTCCTCTGTAATTGTCTTTCTCTCTAATGTGAGACTGGTTGTACCCAGTCCTCTGTCCTCTACACATTTTAGTACGACTAGAATCATTTGCCAAAGGACTCATCTATACTCCATCCATCATTTGCAACCATTGCTATCATTTGCCTGGACTCATCTATACTCCATCCATCATTTGAAACCATTGTTATCATTTGCCTGGACTCATCTATACTCTATCCATCATTTGCAACCATTGCTATCATTTGCCTGGACTCGTCTATACCCCATCTATCATTTGCAACCATTGCTATCAATTGCCTGACCTCATCTATACATCCACGTTCTCTTTTCGAAGTGAGTGCTCTTTGGCCCAACATAATAGGACCCATCTCTGCAATCCTGTGAGTGGAACACACACAAATGATCATCGCGCATGTATACTGTTACAAAGCTATAAAGTCGTTTCCCTGAGATGCTAATCTTGGCATCAAACTTGGCGACAAAGAGAATTTTCTAGAAGGACCTCGAACTTTCAACCTATTTCTACTGGTTTCATGAACTTTCTAGAGATTACGTCACTTCCTGTTGAAAAGTATAAAGGCAAGCTCTCAAGCCAAGAAGAGTCAGCTGGATTTTGATCAGCAAGCAAGCTGGTGAGCTAATAAGAAACATTTGATCGCTGTATTGAGATTTAATGATAATCTCTGTTGTGAATTCTTACTAGTGCTGTTTAATACTTGTGCTACGTTTCTTTTCCTAGAATATTTGTAAAATAAAGAGCTTTATTTTTTAAAGTCCTGCTTATTGGATTGCATTCACGTACACCCACAAGACAATTTTGTCACAATACCTCCATTATGAAGACTTATTCACACTTTAGAGAAATGTATTCATCTTCTTGTAGCTGAAAAATGACCAGAAATAAGGTGAGGCACAGAAGTTTCCATCCTAATTCAGGCTGAAAGAAGAAGGTAATGACCATCACATGGGGTTGTAACAAATGGACGACCTGGAATGGGTCTTCTTGTAGCTGAATCATTTTGTTGGAACTGATTCCACCGTTTGGGGATCTTTCTGTTAGAGACATTGAGATGTCTTGGAGCATCAGCTTGTGATGATGAGACCATTTCCAACCACCCGACTACCCTCCGCCTTAACGAATCGGATAAACGATTTCTTCTGGACAACAATTTCACACCCGAAGTTGAAAGTCGATAAACATTATTCAGAAATAAACAAAATTTTTACAAGAGCCTAGTGTGAAAATGCGAGATGGGATTGACTTATGGCAATTTCTTACAAAATCTTTGCTGAATTTTTTTTATATCTGATTTAATGAATGCAACTAAGATTTTAATATAAACAATACGTCTTGCTTTTTACTCTATCATTTTTTTCTCAAATGAGTATTGAAAAACAGGTTTTTCTTTAACTTTTGGAGGAATATAGATAGGTGATTTAACTAATGTTTAATATAATTTTTATAGACTAAATACTATTAAATAAAAGGAAAAAAGTAGCAATATGTAACTACTATTTAAATAAGAGGAAACATTAAAAAGGTCATTAATAAATGTTAAGGAAAATTTTAAGTAAATATTAAGGATCCTATGTGATTTTCCAATAAAATAGGACACAATATTTTTTAAATAAATTCATTTGAGCATTTTTGAATATTTTAAATAGCATTCTTATGTTAAGAAAAAAGAATTACATCTGAATAACGGTTATAATCCTCAAGAAGAAAATGAAATCATTTTATTGCATCATATGCTTCGACTGTTTTACCTAGTTCAATTCAAATTCTGTAAAATAAGAAAACTTGTTTCTCTTATTAAAAGTCATGTGCTAAAACTTTGGTAAAGGAAAGATTTTAAAGCACTTTCTTTTGAACTGACGAACTACCATAAAATTAAGGGTGGTTTCACTATCAAAGAGAATCTCATACGTTGAATACTTCAGTCTGGACTATTTTTCCAATTGCGATTTTTACAAAATCAGAAGATTGTTTTACCCATTAATTCACATGTGATCTAGAATGTATGTTTTGGTGTCAGGAAAATGCAGTCAAAATTATCTGCATTTGCTTGAGAAAGCTACTGAATTTTCTGAATTTAAAAACAAAATCACAAAATGCCTGTATCTACTTCAAGAAAAATGGTATAACAATAACAAGAAAATTGCTTTAAAATTCTTTTTTGGTAACTTTTCGACTAAAATGACGATTCTTCCTCGCGAAATTTTTTTGAAATTTTCATCTGATCCATTTAAAATATTAACATTTTGATTATTTTTGTTGCCTGCAGAAAACTAACCTAAAATTTCCAAGAATAAAAGTTTGCGTCCATTTCTAAATGACGTGTACTTTGAACGAAATGCTTAAATATAATTAACTTGGATCACTTTCTCTTCAACTAATGACAGAGGATATGCTTTTTTTCCACTCTTTGGCTAGCGAAATAGATTACATTCATATAAAAAAAGCCTTCGCGTTTGTCTTTACGTCGGAAGACTTTTCCTTCCAAATTACCTCGGCCATGTTTTTGCCCCGCAGATAAGAAATTCCTTCGTTTCAGGAGAGAAATCACTTTGGAAATCTTCAGGCTTACTTAAAATGTAAATGGGAACCGATAAATTAGAAAGAAATACTGCAAAAAGTAGAAGAAACAGATACTGCAATTCCTTCTCTGGTAATGATCTGACATTTCCTTTTCGGCCTTTGCCAAAGTAACCTTCTTTCTGCATTTTTATACTTTATTTTTTTTATTTCAAACATCAGATGAATGTGGTTATCAGAGGTAATTTATTATCACAAACGTTTAATAAATTTTATTCAAATAACTTTTTAACTAAAAAGTAGAATATTTTTTTATTTTAATTGTTTCCTGATTTTTAGACTTTAAGTTATAATTTGCTATTATAAATATTATGGAACCTTAAAATCCATTTATTCTAAAATTCACTACTTGGTGACACCACAAGTATGGAATCAAAATTTGATTAAATTAATCATTAGCTAATTAAGTGCTAAAAATATTAAAATAGTGTATTGGCATCAACAATACACAAGTGAACAAAATTCTAAAACTCTAGTCCCGAATATAAAATCGAATATTTTTTATTTTAATTGTTTCCTGATATTTAGACTTTAATTTATAATTTACTATTATAAATACTATGGAACCTTAAAATCCGTTTATTCTAAAATTCACTACTTGGTGACACCACAAGTATGGAATCAAAATTTGATTAAATTAATCATTAGCTAATTAAGTACTAAAAATATTAAAATAGTGTATTGGCATCAACAATACACAAGTGAACAAAATTCTAAAACTCTAGTCCCGAATATAAAATAGATTGCAAAATGCCACTTTTACAAACATGAAATATGTCAAGTAAAATAAATGTATTTAAAAATGAAACTACCACCAGCTTCATTTCCACAAAAAAGTTATCTGCAAATTACAAATTATAGTACCAGTCTAACAAAACAGGATTTACCAACAAATGCAATTTTATGAATCAATAACTTGTAATAACATCTTATGAAAAGTGGGAGCTTTATTAACAAATATTTTGCAGAAACTTTTTGAAATGTTATTTTCCATTTGAATTAACTGACATAAAAGACTGATGAACAATTTTGTTTTACAAGATTAAAACTTGAATGTAATCGAAAGTCTTGACATTCTCATCAGACTACTAGGTGAGCAGAATATTGCTCTATTTCTAAAGTCTGACAGCAAAACTTTTCATTGCTGTTGCTATCTTAATAATAATTTGTCTGAAAACCTTTCCACCGAATGTTCGATGAATAAAGCCCTGTGGAACCATAATTTATGGATAGATTATTTCCCCCACGGTACAAATAAGAAAGAATTCAATTCAGAAAACTTTGACTACAAAAAATAATTGTAAACACGGTTTTATAGAATAAAGAAAATCTTAGATAGTTATTTCTTGAAGGAAAAAAGGATCGTTTGCCTTTTCTCAACAAAGCATTCGTGTTGTTAACTAGGGGAAATTCTTTGGTGTTGCCAAAAGACAATTTGCAAATTTAATCGACACTAATTGAAAAGTTTAGTTTTGTGTAAATGAAAGAAATATTATGATATGAATGATAAAAGATAAGTTTAAGAAGCCCCTGTAAATCGAAGGTGGACGTGAATTGTTTTCAAAAATTTTTAGTCTTGAGGATAGAACACCATGAGTGCCAAATGTCTAACTCTAAATAAGGAGTTAATGTATAGATTTACATTTTGAAGGATTTATAAAGAAAAAAATTATGAATCCCTCAAGGAAGAATTGAAAAATAATTGAACCACACTAAATTAAAATTTGTAGATTTTTCAAGGGAACCACAATGTTTTTGAAGGGGAAATTAGCAGAGTTCGAGAAACTGGTTTGATCATCCTTTATTTTAAACACATAGCACGTAAGACAAAGACACAGACATAAAGAACGTTTTACAAGCACAGTTCAAAAAATACATCACTTCACTCTCCGTGAAAGGAATCATGGTATATATATGACGTCACGCAGTGACGTATTGCATCATGACATCATCACAATAGCTTGTGATTGGTTACAAGATTGAGGAGACTGAAAGAAAGTAAACTGCGTATAAATTCCAACGGTTTTCTTCGGGATTTGCTTTGAAAAGATACTCTGACGACTTTTAAAATCACTTAAGATCCCAGCTACTGAAACCGAGGTTACAGGTCTAAGTTAAAAATTGTAGGATTTTTATCTGAATACATACTCAAATATAATCACGAATGCACATAGGAGATCATTTTTGTATATCCTTTTTAAGAAATCTGAAGTGACTCATTAAAAGTCCGGCTATAATTATAAAATTATTAGTTTATACACCGAGAATCCTTTGGAAATATCACTACCCCTATTTTAGCTATAAGAAAATAACATTTCATTGAATTTAACTTAGATTATCGAAAAGAACTTTCTACACTTCAAAATGATTCACTGTCTTCTGAAGGCTGTACCGATGTGATATGTTGTCGGGAAGCAGGACTTCACCATGTGTCTTTTAAATTATTTATTTCTCACATGAAGACACATAACAAGCTGGACATCACATACACACATTACAAAACATGTAAAACGCATCAATTAATATAAATCGAGCGAAACATTGTTAGGAAAAACTTCAATCGTGGCAGGGTGAAATTTCGCTTCCTTCCGTCACCCAGCGTCGGTCTCACCCCACATCCAACGTCTCTTTCCGTTCTTTTGTCCGCCAGGGGGCGGGGAGGTTAGTTCTCACAACAGCGCACCCCCGAAGTTGGAAATAGGGTACTCCCTGTAACAGTTATAATTATCAAAATTTACCAAAGATATTAACTATAAATTAATAAGCAAAAATTAATTAAAACTTAATTAAAAACTCTTAGTATTATATAGAATGCCGCATATGCAACTATTTCTAATATAATACAGAAACAAATGATAGACATATAAATTAAAATGTAAAAATTATAAATAAGAAGCAGAAGATTTAAACAAAAAATCGATGACAATGCACCTTTTTGCGTGCTCAACGCAACAGCATCAAGTGATTGCATCAACAAAAGAATTACAACAATTAATATTTAAAACACATAAAATAGATAAATCACATAAAATAGAATTTAGAATGTAAAAGAGATTATTCAAAATGGAAGGTATGGAAGTAATTCTTTTGGATTTTGTTTAGGATTTTTGCCTCTTGATTTTTCAAAATGTTTCTCTTTTTTGCGGTTGGACAAAATTCAGGCCACAAAAGGTACACTTTTCATTTATAATCTTACCCTTGACAGAAAATTTTGTCCATTTTAGAACTCCTATGGCTAGTGGCCTTCGAAGAAGTTAAACATTCGAGTTCTTTTCCATTCCTTCCATTTTGAATAATCTCTTTTACATTCTAAATTCTATTTTATGTGCTTTAAATATTAATTGTCGTAATTCTTTTGTTGATGCAATCACTTGATGCTGTTGCGTTGAGCACTCAAAAAGGTGCATTGTCATCGTTTTTTTGTTTAAATCTTCTGTTTCTTATCTATAATTTTTACATTTTAATTTATATGTCTATCATACTCCCTGTAAGTTCGGTTGGCATCTTTATTCCAGTAAAGAAGCCGCACAGATTTTGGAGTGCAGGTGCTGATGTTACAAGGCCAACCTTCGCAAAAAATAAGATTGCATTTACATATCCACACTATATTCAGAGACCATTTAATTTACATTCGAATGTGAGAATTTAAAAGTAAATTAAAATTCACTTGATGCTGTTGCG
>BGPR01008859.1:0-60998 GCA_013235015.1 Araneus ventricosus | reverse complement strand
ACGCCACGAGTACTCTGATTATTTATATTGCCCACGTAGAGTGTGTCAACACGACAGGGGCGACAAGGTAAGCGGGAGTAAAATAAGCCAAGCAGAATAAAATGCGCCAAACGAACGCCAATACACAATATTTTTACGTCATAGTAAAATAAAAAAACCGAATAGTTTTTTCAACTGATTGAAAACAGAAATGGACAAAAATCTACAATTAGATTTAGAAGACCACATACCAATTTTTACTTATCTAAGTCATTATATTTAGGAGTTATCGTGTTCACATGGATGGGAATATAGAGACCTACAGACAGTCAATTATTTGACGGATTTAGTCTACATTTTGATACAGATCTACAATTTGGATGATAAAACTGTATGTAAAATTTTATACACCTAGCTATTTAAGTTTTTGTGTTATTGTGTTCACATCAACACGGAAAGACAGATTTAACGTGGAGAGATTTTGTCCAAAATTGGATAGAATTCTGCAAATTTGGTGTAAGGATCACATACTAAATTTCTTCCGTCTAGCTCAAGCAGCTTTCGGGTTATCAGGTTGGCGGACAGACAGACACTCGGAGATATAGCAGTAATTATAAAAGCGTATTTTTCGGACTCAGGGAGGTCTAAAGCATGGAGATTCATTAAAATCTTGAATTCGAATTTTTAAACGATTAGATTACTTTCTCTTTGCATACTTCGTATACGAGAAAGTTAAAAGAGAACTAGAAAAAACCAGGTATGAACATAAAATTAGATTTCAGATCCTGGCTATATATTGCGTAATGTATAATTATATAATATTTTACGAAGTACAGTTTCAATTTATACTTTTCTTAAAATCAAATTCATCAATTATATTGCTCATTAATGCAGTTGTAAACATAACTGATCATTTTCTATACATGATCAAGATTTGTCAATGTATTAAGATGATTTTTTAAAAATTATCCAGCTAGAAATAACATTACGAGATCAAAATCCAAATATTTTAAATTGAAACAATTCATCATAGGATTTTCTATAATAAATTGAAAAAAATATTTCATGAATAAATAAAATAACTAATTAATAAAAATTATTTCTAATTCTTTGTATATTAGTCCAGTAAAATGGTACATTTTGGCATGCAAATGGTCGGGTAGTTTTGATTTTTGGATATGTTGTTAGTGTTGGGCGCGTGTCATAAAATCCAAGTTTTTGACCTCTTCGCACCAAGGCGCGCCACTGCTCGCCACTTGAACAAAGCATCAAAATTTTAGATTTTTTCTAAATTTTTTCACAATATCTGCAGAACGGTTGGTTTTACAGAAAATATTATCCTTCACAAATTTAAAGTAGAGTAAATTTGTCATAGTTTGAGCCAAAAATCAGCTCTGTAATTTAAATAGTGACCGAGACACAGGCTTCCAAAAAATCACGATTTTCTCAAAAATTTATGAAAATTGTTATTTTTCGTCAATTTTTGTTGAATATGTCCTAAACTAATATAAGGTGTTTAGAACAAACGTCAAATGGACCAATTTTAAAGGCGAGTAAATTTGCTATAAATAAAGCACTATAGGATGTTTCTACGAATAATATTTCAAGATATGCAGTTGTTCAACGAAAGAACGGTTTAGAAATTTTTGACATTATAAAACAATTAAATAGTCTCAAAAAATATTTATTAAGTTTTTGTAATAAAAGTTAAAACTTGGACAGTAGTTGTCAGGCATAAACCATATAATATATGTTATTTAAAGTTTTTGCCTTTTTGCCAGGGCGGAAATCGTCAAGCTCTGTCTGCTGCTCCTTGTCCTCTTCATCCAGCTGAAGATATAAATCTTCTATATCTTCGTATATAAAGTTATTTATTGACGATGGCGTCGTCTTCATCTTCAATTCTATCCTCAAGTAGATTGATGTCTGACGCGCTATCGCAAGCTTCTCCCAGAGAACAAGTGCACAGGGAAGAACATATAAGACCTGCTCTCCGGCAACTACAAGCATTCTTGCACCCTTCCTTGCAGTTGCAAGATATAATTTCAAGAGGGATTCAGGAGCTGCATCCCTTTCCATTTTGCGTGGGGAGAGGCCGAATCAGGTATTTACCCAGCCCCACTAAAGAGGATTTTTCTCATTTCCTGACCATTTCTGTTTCTGAAGGTAAGATCTTAAGGCATGAAATCGTGCTGCATCCACGGTTGGGGGTAAACGTGCTAGAGTGGACCTTGCTTTAGTTGCTGATTGAGTAAACAGCGTGTAGTGCAAGTGATTGAGATCACATGCAGAGGTTCTGGGATTACCTCCATATAAATGAATTAGAAAAGTTTCGCCTGCCTTAGTCATTTGGTCAATGGTAACTTCAAAGTTGAAAAATACTTGTATTTTTTCTGCCAGGTCTCGGTTTTTTTCTAAAAGAGAGCAAAATTTTGTTTTCCCATGGCTGAATAGTGCACTTGTAGTATCACACCCACTGAAAGCGTGAATGAACAAAATCATTCTGCTGAATTTGTATTTAAATGACGTCAGGCGTCCTCCCTTTCCCACATTTTCGGAAGTACAAGTTCTCTTTCGTTGGAGCTAACCCCGTTAGAAGGACTAAAAAGCCAATGTTTTCACCAACCACGAAAATATTGTCATACTGAGATATAACAGAAACAGCAGTTTCAACAATTAGTACGTCTGCATCCTCTGCTGCCTTTTAACTGGTACATTTGCTTTTTGTAGAAACTTTTTCAAGAGGTCAATGAAACGCACCTTGTTTCTTTCATTTGCTAAAAATTGTTCTTGATAAATTTCCGGACATGTGGCTTCATTGAAGATTATCTCATGTGATGAATTAAGTTTGCTCGTCGAATGCGTTCTGCACTTTTGGTGCTCTTTCCATTCACATCAGAAGGATATCTATCAAACACTACGGCTACGTTCGATCCATAATGTGTTTGTAAGTATGTCAGATAACACTTAGAAATGTCTCCGAAATTCATGTTCGGCTGCCAAACAACTTTGTGAAGTAAGTGGCCTCCATCCACCACTACAAAATTATTTTTACCTTGGACAGCATCAATTTTGGTTTGTGTGAACGCTGAAAACAGGGTTGATTTAGTTCCCTTTGCATTCCCTCTTCATTAAACAGTAACAAAGGGAAAGGTGACAGTTCAAATGTGAAAAGCATTTTCAAGTCTTCATCTGACTGTTTGGCGACACAAATTCTGTGGAAGAGGGTTAGTGGGTCCACAGTAATTTTTTCTTTCCCAATTTTAGCACTGTTGTTAACAGAAGCAAGTGTAATGACTTTATCTTTACGCTTGAATTTAACGTTTCCGAAGTTGCCACCAGCAATTCTGGAGATTCCTTCGCAATCAAGTTAGTGAGACAAGTGGCAGTTAACATCCGCCGTTCCTACTACACCATTACTTATTGACATCAGCACATCATTTATGGGGAATGGTATGTGTTGAGTAATCCACCTTATATTAGTATAGGACATATTCAACAAAAATTGACGAAAAATAACAATTTTCATAAATTTTTGAGAAAATCGTGATTTTTTTGGAAGCCTGTTTCTCGGTCACTACTTAAGTTACAGAGCTGATTTTGGGCTCAAACTGTGACAAATTTACTCTACTTTAAATTTGTGAAGGATAATATTTTCGGTGAAACCAACCGTTCTGGAGATATGGTGAAAAAATTTAGAAAAGATCCAAAATTTTGATGTTTTGTTTAAGTGGAGCACAGTGGCCCGCCTTGGCGCGACGAGGTCGAAAACTTGGATTTTATGACACGCGCCCAACGCTAACAACATATCCAAAAATCAAAACTACCCGATCTTTTGCACAGCAAACCCCTTTTTTTCTGTCGGATTTACAGGACTATATGTGATTAAACACTTCTTTGTAATTTCTGCTGTATTATTATGCGAACGTCATTAACGCAGTAGCGTAATGGAAATTTTAAAACAATTTCCTTGGATTCAAAATAACGTCTCCAATCAGTTAAATCATGAATAACAAATTACGTTTTAAAAGAATTAAAATATATGCGATATTCCAAAAATAGGGTTTTTTAATATTTTTTTTACTTATTCTCACATGCGATATTTCAAATTCTTCTCGCGCAAGCCCGTTTTTATTTACTTTACATTTGATGAAAAAAATATATTTCCTTCATACTAATATTGGTTGCCGGTATTGCCTTTACTGCCTAGTAGATATTATCTACATCTATTTAAGTATTGAATCAAACTTTGTTATTGCGTGAGGTGACGATATTAAACACGACATTTGAGGATAATAATTCAAGAAAAGTTTCGCAATAAATCTTTGCGGTCATTAAAAAAGCCCTGAATATGAACCTCATGCAAATGATATATTTAAAGAGATTCAGCTTTCAATATTAGTAATCTAAATTATGTGTAATGATTCTATTTATTAAAAATGAAAGTTTTTTAATTTCATGGTAGTTTATCTATAACATTGGATACGTAGAATTACTCAATGCACGATTCATTGGTGATGCGGTCGCTCGTAACTTTCTCCGTATTGTCAGGTTGAGATGTAACTTATAACAGTTAGCTTTTATTATTCTTAAAATCTTGGTACATAGTTTTGAAAAATTCTGGGAAGATATTTGTAAGCAGAAGAACATTTTTAAAACATTTGAAATATAGTCAGATGATTAATCCAAAATGACCCCAAAAATTAAGGAAGAATCAGTTGTGTAGATTATTGAGAAATAGGCTCATCTCCTTTTCTACTTGAACTAACCCTCAATCCTAAGTGGAATTGAACTTCTAAAAATGAAAACAAACATTACTTGTTTTTTTGCAGTGACAAAATAAACCGTATTCTGAAACGTAACTGTCAGAAAAAAACTTTCAGAAAATTAGTAAAAAATGTGTCAATTTCCACCCATATGAATAGTTAAAATATCTACAAGCAGTTGTATGTCTTGTATCTACACACGAATCAGCACTTGTATGTCTGAATAAACGTTATTACTACTTATTGTGGAAATAAAATTGACCATGTCCTAAAAAATAACTTTTCTTTTACAGACTCAAGTTGTTCCATTGAACAGGCCAGATTCTAAAATCAATGAATTTGTAATATTTTTGCTTCATTTCTTTCTGACGTCCTTATTTTATTATTTGTCCTAAAATTCCAAACTCTATATTAGTTTCAGACGAATGCTAGGTTTCGTTTCAAAACAACAATTCGCTTTCAAATAGCGTAAAGATAATCCACAACTAGACTTTTGTACACAAAAAGTTTATTTTTTATAGAACTTCTATTAACAAATTCGGCCTTTTTTGTAACGTCGGAATATAAATAAATACACAACATTAATCAAGCAGAGCTTCAGTTAATCAGGTTTTAGATATGAGTTTTGCAGTGTCCATTCATGCTTTTCGCTAAACTGTTTTTAATTATGCAATTTTTTATAAAGATAGATGGAATCTACGTGATTGTTTGACAATTTTGGAAAAGAGCCTATTCTCTACCATATTTGTATTTTAAACTATATTTTAGGATCTATTGAATAATTGAAAATAAAGCTTAATGTTTTAAAGTAAATATGTCAGGAAAGATAAAAGTTCTGTCGTTTATATTTTTATTTCTTCAATGATAAATTGTACTGCACTAATTAAGAAAACATGTTTTCCCTCAATAAATCTTGGTAATAAAAGCTTTAAATTACAACTTTTTGGAATAAATAAATGTATTGAATAAATGTTTCCTATTGTCCACTTTCAGATTTCTAACATTTATAATTCTACTTATTGGTAAAAACTAAAGTAATAAAGATTTAAAATAAATATTTAAAACCTTTAAACATCTGAAAATCAAAACAATATGCTATTTTAGAAACTTTCGTTAACCAAGATATTTTGCAAAAGCTAATTAATTTTCAATTTCATGTTTAACAGCTAGTTAGTGTAAAAAGACTTTACCAAAGCTGATTCATTTGTCTTTATTTTTTCTTTTACATTCTCCACACCTTATGATTAAAAGCAAATATTTTCATAGGATTAGTGTTTGCCTGAGTTAGTGCTTTCAATCCTTTGAAAGAAATTTGTTTTACATTTAAAATAATTAGATACTGTTAATGAAAGTTTATTTGTTCATCATCTTCAAAACTTTGCTATCGTAAGCATTCTTCTCTTAGATAGCATACATATGATTTAAAACGTCAATTTCTTTGAAGTATAAACATTTTTTTTCTAGATAGGGAGCCTTCGTTATATTTCATACCTGTTCTTGGTGTTTTGATTGGTGTAATAGTAATTTATATTATTATTGCTGTGTTAATTGCAACCATCGTCGAAACGGTCCAGTCAGAAAGCTGTTATCCAAAAAGTTATAAAATCAGTTTTATTAGCTTTTTGATTACTATCAAATGACAACTGCTAAAAATTATAATTAAGTTTCACTCTTGAATAAATTTATATATCTGTCTTTCCACTGGGATTTATATTTCATATTTCAGTTGACTGTAAATTGCTTGATTAAAACCTTTTGAGGAACAATATATTTTGTTATTCTATGACACAGGGAAGTATAACACTTTTAGAGTTAAATAGTTTCCGAATATAAGCCGCGCATCTTCCACTTTAAGGTTAAACTGATTTTTTTTGTTTTCAGATACCGTAAAGCAGGTTAGTTTGCAGCAATAAAAAATTTTTGTTCAAAACTAAAATAGACAACAACTAATTAGGTGTATGGGGTTGAGTTTTTGTATCGTTTATTAACACACTAATTAGTTGCTTTCATTCCTTAAACTCATATTACAATCATTAAGGAAGTTACAGAGGGAAGAAAAGATTGAGCTAGTTTTCCAGTGAACATTTTACTGCTGAAAAATCTGTTTCTGGTGAAGAAAGTACAACATTTCTGAAAGCAAATGCATAGAAATAAGAAAAATAATCAACCTAACTTTCATTTTGGTTCTTTGATTACCAATTATTTTTGTGAGTTAAGCTGCAATTATTTTTCTTCTGACGTTCCTGACGCATAAATCTAACAAAATGAATAAATGGACTCAAATAAACAAATAATTTTGCTTGCAAACTACCATTAACTACGTAGTGAATTCTTCCAATATATTCATAGGAATGTGTGCCAACTGTAAGCTTATGCTAAAAAAGTGTCAAAAAGTCCCTTATCAGTTAATGTAAGATATAACATATACTTTATTTCCTTCTATTAAAAAATAATGGCGAACATTTTCTAATATATCAATGGTCAAACTTCTTAGCTATATTAAATTACTTAAATAGAAATAAGAAGGATTGATTTAATAAAACTAAGACTAAATGTGTAACATATAAAGATAACTTGTATCTTTATATGTTGCCCATTTTATTCACAAAAAATAGCTATATGTTTATAAACTATTTATCTAATTGCTTGTTAATATAATTAAAAATTAGCTATGCAGATAACTGTTTTTCTCTTATTCATCAAATCCTTTTCACAAAAAAATCAAATTCAAATGAAAATTTGACTATGTAAAGAATTTTTCTTTTGAATTTTCGTTATTTCTTTTCTTATTTTGTTTTTGTTTCCTTCACGTTTACATAGAAAATTAAATTTTCTATTGTATGCATTTTTAAACTTACGTAATGTGATACAAAACGCAGTTTTAAATCAAAATTGACTTGTTTTAACAATACACTCAGAAATTTTAAGAAACCGAGTGAAAGCAAAAAGAATATGAATCGTATTTCCTCATGGTGCTCTTTCTTTGAAGTCAGGTAGTAAAGAGGAACATAAATTTCGAAGTCCTTTCTGAGCAATAAAAAAGAACTCAAGCAAACTTATATCATAAAATACAATACACTGAAATTTAAAGAAGGTATTTTCTTTCAAAAATTCAAATTTAGTACGGAAATAAAAATAAGTGACAATATCTCAGTTTCTAAACATGGTTTGAACATGTACCTATCCCAATGAAGCTAGGTCTACTGCAAGCCTCCGTTTTGTAGACATGTTTTTTTTTTATATTCGTACGAAAATTTAACATCAGCTTTAAAATAATTGTTTTGTTGTTCAAAAAGAAAGAGCAAACATAATGCATCAAAGTTATCTAAAATTCAGATGTTATGCGTACACTCAAGAATACAAGATCTGCCATGATTGAAGGCATTTCTTAAAAGTTACATAATTAAAGTTATGTATTACAAATACATAGTAAGTTTCATAGACGTTATACAGTTATTTGTGTTTTAATATCCTCGCATTTAAATTTTCAGAATGATGGGATATATATCATGCTTGTAAAACTGAAAGATAAAATGCAATTCTTTAACCCCCAATAATATGAATTTATACTATATGTTAAATGTTTTACATAACAACTCTATTGTTTAATATTTCATGTAATAATCAGGCTTCTATGAAGATATTGTAAGATCCCGGTACATCCGTAAAAATTTGGATCCCTGTATATATATATTTAAGCAGGCAATACAAGTTATGATATAGATGATGATGATGTTAACAATGATGTTATTCATAATTCATATCCAAAGACGTATCTTAAACATTAGAAAGAGAAAGAAATTAGATAACAACTGAACTATCGAAGTAATGCTGACTGATTTAGAATCAACTTAACCAGAAAATTATACGATTCATGAGAAAAATTTTTTTATCAACTACTCATGAGGAAAATTTCTAACTCTAGAAATATGTCGGTAATATGCATGAAACCTGAAATAAATAATTATAAGCTAATGGTAAAATTAACAATGTTTGGTTGTCTGATTGGCAGAAATATATTCATCATTTTTTTTATTTTTTAAGTCTATTATTTCATAAAAGTTAAATTCACTGAAATTACAATCTCGAACTGTCATTCAAAGCTTTAGAACCTTCATTTTATTCTGGACTCCGAGGCCGCTATTCCTTGGTGGTAGAATTTTACCTTCAGGGTCATATAATATTTAAGAACCTATTACACCAAAGGTTTGCCTTGAAATAGGCATTTGGACGTAGTATATATTAAATGTGTTATAGTCCCAGCTAAAAAAAATCTGCAGAAAATTTCTTTTTTTGAAGATTTCTTAAAGATTTCTGCAGATTTTTTGAAGACAGAAAATATCTGCATTTTTTCTTCAAATTAATCTGCAGAAAATTTTCTTCTTATATTTTTCTCTAAATATTCTGCAGATTTTTTGAAGACAAAAAAAATCTGCATTTTTTCATCAAATTAATTTGCAGAAAATTCTCTTATTTCATTTTTCTCTAAATATTCTGCAGATTTTTTGGAGACAGAAAAAATCTGCATTTTTTCTTCAATTTAATCTGCATAAAATCTGCAAAAAAATTTCTTATTATATTTTTCTCTAAATATTCTGCAGATTTTATAAGACAACAAAAAATCTACATTTTTTCTTCAATTTAATCTGCATAAAATCTGCAAAAAATTTATTTATATTTTTTTCTTTAAATATCCTGTAGATTTTGTAAGACTTTGCATTTTGTCTTTAATTCAATTTGCAGTTATTTAGCATATTTTCACAAAATCATTAAACTCGACCAATATCTGTTGATTTTTTGAAGATTTAACTGCATTTTCATAATATCTGCATTTCTCTAAATACATATTTTGCACCATATTCTCTAATATTGCAGCTCTATTTTCCAATGGATATAAAACAAAATTAGAATGTAATTATCATTATTGTTTAATTCTACAGCAGACAGGAGTTTCAAAAAATTTCCCAATGGAAAAATGTCTTAGGACTAACTTTTTTAAATATGCCACTGAAAAAATGAATTCTAAATTAATCTTTAAAATAAATATTTGAGGTTTTACCATGTTAAACTTTTACCCATAATTGAATTAATTTCCAATTAGTTTTCCAACTGTCTTTCTGACTAGCTATTTTCCTCGAAAAAGAAAGGAAAAGTGGAGCTTTCGCCCTTTGGATGGAGAGAAGGCTTCCCAGAAATATAGAAGGTGAAAATGAATTTATTGAAACTGAGAATCTAAATTATTGAACAAAAATATTACTAATCTCATCTGTTACACATCTCTACGACTTTTGAAACAAATATTCTGACCCTGGTTGATTTTTACACCACTAGATGGCGCCACGAGAGCCATGGTGACGCTATAACTTAAATAAATTATTTTATCGCAACCTCGCGTATGCCGACGTGGCCTCGTGGTTAGGGCGCCTGCTTATAGGATCGCGGGTTCGAATCCCAGATAAGAGCTTGAAGTTTCGTCACATTCCACATCGTATAAGTAAGTTTATTCATAAATTAAATTAATAATTAAACCTTGACTGTGGAAAAATCCGCAGGTATTTGGAACATATTTTTTTTCTGCAGAAAATCTAAAGTTATTTAACATAGTTTTCTTCAGATATTCTGCATTTTTTTCTGCAGAAAATCTGAAGAAAACATGTTCCAAATACCTTCAGATTTTCTGCAGATTTTTTTTTAGCTGGGGTGTGTCAAACGAAAATGGAATATCTGCTCAAGTGCCATTCTCCTCTTTTGACAACGGCACAAAATTACGGAATTCATCGGAAAATAATATTTGATTAACTTCTAAACAGAATTTGAATCTATTGTACGAAAAACGCTATATTGATCGATCTCATGTTGCTTTGACTTATCGGCTTTCATGTGTAATAACTTCTGATATCGTCTGATGAAGATGAAAGATCGAATACAGAACATTTTACAAATGAAATTTTCATAAATGATATCAAAACAAACATTGTTATTTATTAACTTTAATTATCTATAACTCTGATATTTGGTACACAAATAAAAAATGAAAACCTAATAAACTGAGAGAAATATAACATCAGATGCGATATCACTTAGCACTCTCTACCACTATCATGGTATCAGAATCAGTCAGATTTGTCACCAGCAGAATGCACAAATTGCCAATCTGTAGTTCCTATGAAGGAAAGACATTATCTAAATCATTTGTCCCGTTTCAGTTAAGACTTAGATTCTGGAAATATTCCTAATCACTTCGGGTTTATCGTTATAGTATAAATATTCAACTTTTCCGAAGTTTGGAGAAATTTCTGTTTGGAAAAGTAATTGGCCTGAGTTCTAGAGGTAATTTCAACTTTGATGCGTCGTCACGTTGATAGTCGGGAAACTTACAGAATAAGTTGATGATTCAAGTACAACATTCATCTAGTGATCTTAGTCAAAACATGTCCCTAATAATTCGGATTGTAGCTCTAATTAAATCATAAAAAAACTATATCTGTAAATTTAATTTTCCATTCAAATCATTGTGTAATCTAGGTAATATCTGAAAATAGTATTATTCTCTTAAAGGTAACAATTAACCTATTCCCAAAGAGTGCATTGTATTTCATTTGCATAATTTAAAATAAAAAACATCTTTGCAGGCATCCGTAAGTGTTCCACAAATTGCCTTAAGAATAACATTTCATGTTCCCTTCTACAAGCATAGTAAAGAATCAAAATAACCTAAAAGGAATTAATTCAAACGAAAAGTTTCCATATTTTTGTTTCATCAAAATTATTCATTTGTTAACTAAGGCTTAGGTACGGTTATTTATTTGCTAATTGAGGTCCTGAGTCGATATCCTGTTCCATCTAGTAGAATAAAAGCCTTTCCGAAAATGTAGAATTTTATTTCTCTACTTGGGTCTGATGCAAAAAATAATATTTTTCATTGATCCGAATACTAACTGAAGTATTCAAATCTCAAAACAAATATATCATAAAACATATTTTCATTTCAAACTACTTAAAAAACATTTTTTTATAAATTGCACGAAAATCTTCTGTGTGTGTTTGTTCACTATAATTTAGCAGACGCTGAGATTTAATAAGCTAGCTTGAATTTCACTGAATTTTGATCTTCTCTCGGGAACGAAATTATTAAAGGGTGAAAATTACCGAAGACATAAAAAAGATATGCGATATTAATAATAACAGTGAGGCAATAATTTACGAAGATATATAAAAAGGCTTTTTATTTTGTTTTATCCCATAACACTGCTGAAATAACTGGTAGACTTCATGGTGACGATGCTTCCAAAGCCCTTTTTTCAGTATTATCCGCTATTTATCATATATGTGGGAGTATAGGTTTGACCCCCCCACCCTCGCCCTGAAAAAATAAAATAATATATAAGTAAAAAACTACGTGTATATTTTTTAAATATATCTAGTTAATTCTTCTCATTATTAATATATTTTGTATTGCACATTTAATAATATTTAGTTAGAATATTATCATCCACCAACATTGTAACAAGAAATTTGCTTTCATATGGTGTCCTTCAACTGTTCCTATTTTTGACATTTTGATGAAATCAATCCAATTGAAGTCATAATCACATCATAAACGTTACTGCAAGTGATATGCAACATGTAATAGTGTTTTTAATTGCCTTATATTGTGATGTGGCATCATGTTCTTCATCCTTCTATAAATTATACAATGGACAAGAAATTTGCTTCCATGTGGTGTACTTCAAGTGTTTCTATTTATACATTATTTAGAGAGTTACTTGTAAAATATAACATTTTATTTTTATGTATAGTTAAGTCGAATATTGTGAATAGCTTTTTTATTTTTTTATTTACAAGATATCAATTTTATTGAAGGGAAATACCCAAAATATGAAGTAAATTAAAATATGTGGAAGTATGAGAATATCTAATTTTTAATATAATTAATTTCCCAAGCTAACTACAAATAAAGTTAGCTAAAACAACAAATAAAACGCAGTTCCGGATCTACTACACCCCGATGAACGCGATAACTTTAAAATGGATTCTTAAATAAGATCTCTAAGGCAAAGATATTATATCTGTATCAATTTTTGGAAAAAATATGTCAATAGTAAATCTATCTGTCTGTCCTTCGTAACGTAAACACTACAACTAAAACCAAAGTGTTCTAGAAGGTTGAAATTTATCATATATCATTATTATAAGAATTGTCGATCTTTGTAAAATTTCGAATCATATCCACCAAAGGAAAAATTGCTTGTCTGTCTGTCTATTTGTATGTATGTAAATGTGGTAACTCAAAATGCAACTAGATAGAGATATAAAGTTTATTATTTGATCTTTTCCCCCAAATAGTTGTCCTGTGTCAAATATTCTACTAAATCGGTGTAAAAGAAAAGATATTCTTCGAAACTAGCTTCTTGATTCTCTTCAATAAACGTAAGAAAGTACTCCCGAAGAAGAAAAAACCAAAGAAACTCTAGCCGGTTTAAGTAAATATCCTTGAACTACGTTTCCAGTGTAGCAATATTGAGGAAGATAAATTAAAATAAAATTTCAATCTAATGTAACATTTCTTTAAGTAAATATTTTATCAGTTACAGATATTGCGATTGGCACATTTCGATTTTTACTTTTTTCAGCCTTTAAAATATTTTTAGCATATTGAATAGCATAATGAATTTTTATAGTCGGATGAATGAACCATTCTCCCAAAAAACCTTCCTAAAATTTTCACAATTAAACATCGGCTATATTCCATGCAACTAAAATCAATAAATAGTTCGTGAAAGTGCAGACTAAATTGTTTTAACCATTTGAAGCTTTCATGTAATTAATATAAATAAGAAATTCTCGTTTATAACATCTCAGCAGTTTCATTAGAACAGCATTAGTAGCAAGAATGCTTTGCTGACAAATATTTGATTTCAACAAAGACAAATGCCCTAGATTTTGACAAATTCTTTTAACGCATAGTTACTCTGTAAAGGAAGATATATTGTTCTTGAATTCAAGAGATGAAGCATCAGTAACTCTTGCAGTGTAAACGATGTCTTGCTCACCTTTCATTATTCTTGATCAATGTCAATGTTACAACTTAGTTGTTTACAAATGAAATAACTCTATGATTGCCGCTCAGCAAAAGCAACAATTCTAATGTGATTTGTTGTGCCTTGGAGTTTATAAATGGTTTTGAAGTGTTAGGAAACGTAACTGTGGGTGATTCTCTATGGTATTTATGCGTGTGTGTAAGGTTAAATTGATTTCATTCTTGTTTCATTAAAAAATTGAACTGTGTGATTAACAAATGCTTCGTGATTCAAACACGAAGTGAAATAAAAACTGAGGAGAATTGGTTATTTTTGTACTTAATGAAATAAAATCCATTCTAGAGATTAGAATTAGATTTCAAAATTCGAAATAAATATAACACAAAAATTTATAAAGCAAATACAGCGTCCTCCAAAAGATAACTTCTTTCTTTTTCAACTTGTAATTAAAAGGTCTTACTTCTTCCTCGGGCGCCAATATTTTTTTGTCAAATTTATATCAGACTAATAAAAATGATTTAATTTTAGCGTCATAGAAATTTAAGTGTGCTTGTATTTTTATGGAAACTGAAAGATACAGAACAGAACGCCGTCCCTTACCCCCGTACCCGTGACCAGATCGGTCACTGAACGGTTTGATGGGCAAGA
This sequence comes from Araneus ventricosus, assembly GCA_013235015.1. NCBI lineage: Eukaryota > Metazoa > Arthropoda > Arachnida > Araneae > Araneidae > Araneus > Araneus ventricosus. Next base: position 46,564 of record BGPR01008859.1, on the reverse strand, counting down.
CACGGGAATTTTATTTAAGGAAAAGAAAAACAAGATAAACAAAAAGACGGAAATATATACACTATGTACAGCACAGGCATTTTCACTGTTACACTATTAGTTCGTAATAGTCTTCTTTTCTTTGGATGTTGAAATACCTTTCTTTTATTTGGAGGTGGAATGTCCGGTGATTGAGCTACATAGTTCAGCTCGCTGGGATGTTGAAGGCTAGGGAGGCCGGAAAAGATCTCTGTTTTCGCTCATGAATTTGATGATCCCACGAATTTTCTGCCTGGAGAAGAGGTTATTAGCGACCCTTTTCAGCCATTCTTGTTCGAAGTTTGGCGCTGGCTTCCTCATATACCAAGACACTGTATAGACACACTCCGTGGCATAGTGAAGTGCCGTGCCAATTCCACCACAACTGCAATAGTCGCTGTCAGACAGGTGAAATCTTTTGAGGTAGGCAGGGAAAGGTCCATGTTGAGAGAAGAAGATAACATCCTCTCTAATCCAGTTAGTGGGACGGAGACTAACTGAGGGCATGATGTTATAGATTTTCCTGCCTGTATCGCCATTCTTCCATGAGGTTTGCCACTCCTCAAGCATCCTCTTCCGGAGGAGGCCTTTTATGTACGGTTTAGGAAGCTTAGTATGTGAATAGGGTTGCCCATGTTGTGTTGCGTCTTTTGCCAGTTGGTCTGCTCTCTCATTGCCTATATTGCCTGCATGCGCTTTAACCCAAGAGACTTTTATTCTTGGATTTGAAAGGAGGATTTTGAAAATTTTTCTTGCTGTTGCGTTTGTGCTCTTTGAATTGGAGGATGCCATGATACTTGCTCTATTGTCTACGTGTATGTTAGAGGTATTGTGGTTTGGCAGATGAGATGCGTATATTACTGCTTCGTGAAGTGCAGTTAGTTCAGCTTGAAATACGGTGTTGTTGTCGTTGAGTTTAGCAGACCACTGGTAGGCCCAGATGTCATTGGTCAAGACGCAGAAGGCAGCTCCAACTCCGTGTTCGGTTTTCGAGCCATCTGTGAAAATATTTATAATGTCTTTTCGGGCTATATATGCTTCTCCGTCTTCAAAAGAGATTTGGTTCGGTTTGAGATGTTCTGAAGGATGAGTGGACCAGCCTGTTGCCTTCATCTCCAGATCATGCGGTTGGGTATCTGTAATGAAAGGGGGAAGAGGGATTCTTAGGCGATAAATTGAAGTAAACCTGGCTTCGAACTGTAATTGCATGTGTAGGGGAGGGATGCCGAGTATAGTTTGTAACGCTGCCGTTGGGGTGGTGCGATAAGCTCCCGATATATGGAGTAAGAATGGCCTTTGAATCGAAGAAAGTTTCCTCTTCATTTTGAATGTTGGATTTAGACACCAAGCTGAAGATCCGTGGGCCAGCATTCTCTCAATAACCGTTTTATAGAGAGTCCATCTGTGTATCTGAGAGATTCCCCAATTGCCACCTGCGATTCTTTTGAGGTTTTGCTGCATTTTGATGGCTTTCTCTCCTTGCTTATTAATGTGCTCCAGCCAGTTGAGTCGATCATCAACGTGTATCCCTAGGTACTTAAAAGATTTAACTCTATTTATTTTATACCCGTTCCATGTGATCTTGGGACTTCTTACCATTTTGCTGAATAAGATATAATTTGTTTTTTCTGTTGAAATGACCAGTTCATTTTCTGAGCACCAGGAGCTGAATTGGGTTATTGCACTTTGCGTGTCTTCTACAAGGCTTTTATTTGTATCTGCTTTAATGACCAGCACAAAATCATCTGCGAAGGCTTGTATATGAACGTTATCTGGCCAGACTTGATTGAGTATTTCGTTGGCTACGAGGTTCCACAGGGCCGGGCCACTGCACGAACCTTGAGGGCAGCCTTGCTTTTGTTCCTTTGTGGCCCTACCTTGTGGGGTCAGTAGTGTCACTTTTCTATTTTGAAGAAGGCTGTGAAAGAGTCTATTTATGTTACTTGGGCAAGCGCTGGCGTCCAAAGTCTTAAGTATGGCTCGATGTTGCAAGTTGTCAAAGGCTCCCTTGATGTCAATAGAGAGCACTAAGACATGCTTGCCATCTCTTCTTTCTGTTTTAATATTTCTTAGTAGCTCGTTGATGGCTGTATCCACAGACTTGCCTTCTCTGAAGCCATGCTGTCGATCGTTCAGGCTGTTGGTGGACTCCATCCACAGACTTGCCTTCTCTGAAGCCATGCTGTCGATCGTTCAGGCTGTTGGTGGACTCCAGATGAACTGAAAGATACAATATTATTTTTCATATCTCGTTAATCGGTGTCTCGAATTCAAAAACAAATGAACACATGAACCACTCTAAGCTTACACCAAATTAAAATATATAAAATAAACACTGGAACTCGTCGCTTTACCATCGATTCAAATGATTTAAAAACTTATAATCCCAAGGAACGTAATTCTCTAATAGATCTTGCCATAATACATACTTGACATTAATAGAAAATACTTTTCATTGGCTATTGAGGATCCTTAAAACACGAACATTCATACGAGGAATGCTTTACCAAAGAGGTGAAGACATATATTCAGCGTTGCACATAATATAATTTTTCATAAAAGGACTTTATAAAATTTCTTAAGTAACATATGAAAGCAGTATAAAATATGCATTTCTAAATAACCGTTTACTTTACATTTTGAAACTCTGTATGATATAATCTATAATCTCAGCATATGTTTGTAACAATTTTTTACGCATTTGAAATTGCCTTTAAACACAAATTATGCAAAAACAATTTCTATAAATCAAAATTCTATGATTTTTAGTATCAAACGATACAAATGTGTGACATTTTTATGTTTTTAAATATATTTAACTGAATGGTAGAGAAAGAAAATGTTTTTTTTTACCTATTATGAAAGAAGACAGAAAATAAAAGAAATGGCGAAACTTATTGCACATTTATATAAAGTAACAGAAACGTAATTTGAATTGAATTTCGTCTATCTTCAGGTTTTTTTCAAGTATCATTAAGTGATTTAATGCTTTTATGGAAAAATTTTCTGTCAGAGAAATTATATACTTACTTGAACTTTTGAAACGGTGTCCAGGTGTTTACCCTATGAACATTCATTAAATTTTTACTCGGAGAATTAAATAAGCTTTAACTATAGAGCTAAATAGCAGCTTTTGGATAGAAAATACGATATAAATGCCTTTCATGTTGGTTGAGAAAATTCAACAAGAATGTTCTCAGTTGTTGTTACGTGACGATAATTTAAAACAAAATTACGCTTAAATGGGTGATAAGGGTAATAATAGATTGAATAATAATTTCACAAAATTTGTTTTCAATAGAATAGTAGAAATTGTTTTTTAAAAAAAGTTGATGACTTAAATAATTACATTTAACTGTATTACCGATGAAATTAAACTTTTTCGCATAAAATGGACTAAGTATTGTATTTGAACTGATATAAACTGAATGATCCTTCTAAAGTTTTAGGTACAATCGGATAACATGAGCTACTTCGCATACATTAAAATTCCACGCCACACGAACAAGAATATATTTCCCCTGAATAAGAATATATTCCTGGTACTGTTCTCTATAATATTTCATATTCCACGAACTTTCAATAGAAATTCGAGTCGAACCTCCATCTTCCGATCACAAACCTGCCATTCTGACATAAGGTCACCTTATCCGCACTTTAATTGCAATGAGAAAACAATAATAAAATAAATGAAACTATAATCCTATCTAGAATTTTATATATTCTGATATGTTGTATGCTTATAGACAATTATTTTACAAACGCAATTTAATGTACCTGCAAAATCGATCTTATTCTAAAGTTACTCATTCTGATAATTTAGAATAATTACATTTTTGAATAAATTGAATACATTTGTGAGTATTTATAAAATGGCAGAATAAATCCAATTATCATGGTTGAGTTTTTGAACGTTTCAGGCTGTTTCTATCATTATTATTATATATTCGAAAAAATCAGTTAATTTCTTATATATTTAATCAATTGCATTTTCTTTGAGGGGCTACGCATTAGTTGAAAAATTAAAATAAGAGATTGTAATATGTATCAGGATGACATCGTAAAATAATTTTTACCAATACATTTATATTCTTATAAAAATAATGGACGACACTATTGTGAGATATAGAAAATTCAAGCATCACAAAAATGTTTATTAAAAATTTAACTTCAGCGCAATATTAAATAAACTATGAATTTTAGAATTCAGAAAGAAAAATTGGAAATTTGCAGAGATGATTTTTTTTTCAGCAGATTGATTGTTACAAATGACAATAAGGTTAAATCAATATTGCAAGACTTAACCCGTCAGCACACGCACGGGGTCTTTTTAACCCCGCCCTTTCTCTTTTGTTAAGAAATTCTAGGAATTTCTAAGAAATTGCACCTCTTTCTTCCTGTACCTTCAAGGAAGAGCTAGAAGAAGAAGATGAGAGCAGCAGAAACCGGTGAAATAGGGTATATAATTCTTTACTGGGAGAAGGGTTGGAGTCAAACTAACCCGTGTGTGTGCTAGCATTTCAGACTATTTTAACATTATGGCTATGAAAGCGTACGAACGTGAGGAGTAGCGAAGAATAGAACACTGAAAAGGTATCGAAAAAGGAGGAAAGTTATATTTTCCTTCTTCATCTTAAAAATCGCATTTGTGTTTCATATACAAGTTATTTGTACGAAAAAATATTCTTACACTCTGACAACATTTTATTTTTGTACAAATATCCAATAAAATCCAATATCAATATCCAAATATCTAATAAAAGGAGTAAGTGTCTTACAATTTGGGGTCAAAATGACCCCGCGATTGTGATAATGTTCCAAAAATGGGTGCGTGTGCTGAAGTGTTTAGGCACGAGATTTCTCCTTTATAAAGCAACGATAAAAGAATATTAAACACTTAAATTCTATTAAACCGAAATATTCTCTGATCTAACCTTTCAAATATTCTATACTTTTACGAAAGCGGAAAGCTACACCTTCACGGGAAAGAAACTACTTGAGGATAAGCTCTATATTTAAGCCTTTTGAGACCAAGCCATCTGAACACATACTGCAAATTTTCGAGATATTTACCTAGACCATCAGCAACCCTTCAGTCGATTTCTGTAGCCTAATGCTGTTTCCATTCCTCGAAAGTAAAGTGACTTCTTTTTCTCCTATTCAGTAAATGGAGTTGGAGGACTGAATGCAGTTATCAGCTTTTGGATGGATCAGACTGCTCGCCAAGAAAATAAAACAGAGATAAATAAGGCGAAAAACTTTTTTCGCCATTTTTTTCAGACGTTTGGGTTCTGGATTGATTTTAACGCAGACGATATTTTCTTCCAACATTCTCAATCCATGAAGTTCTTATTTATCACTATTATTTGACGCTTTAGTTCTCAGCTTCAGATCAGATCTTTTAGTAAATTCAGAATAAATTCTTCAAGTTGTAGACTTAGGGTTTACTAAATAAGAAAGATAAAATTTTAATGTCATTTTTTAAGTATTTCTTGTTCCGTATAAATCATTAAGTAATAGAGAAACAAATGAAAATAAATATTTTAAAACTTTGCTTGTATAACTTTGAATCTAGAATTTCTGAGTGTTTTTGCTTAGAACTTTAAATCCTCTCAACAAGAAATTACTTTCAAATCTCTTGCGATATATATATTTTATATTAGAGTATTTTCTCGTAGCTACGATTTATAATTTCAATAACTCATAGAAAAAATAGAAGAGTTAAAGGAAAATGGTTTGAATTAGATAAATGAGTAATTTAGAGTGTATATGAGTTCATGTTACATAATCAAAATTGACTCAATTATGATCAGGAATCAATCAACAGCAACCATAAATGTTGCTCAAAAATATTCATTTTAACAGTAAACAAGAAGACACCTTTTATATAATACCAAATTTCAAAACTCAATTTAAAATAAAATACACATATTTAACCGTTTTCAGCCCGGTAATGCTAATCGGCATTACCAAAGTAGCCTTTAATTAGCAAGAGTTGTCATCAGATGCATTGATATCGCATTTTTTCACCATTCCAGATGGCAACATGGTCTTGATACAAACGAATGATGAAAGAATAATTTTAATTAATTTATCTCCATCAAATGAAAAATTTTAAACATGAATAATCACTGGATTGTATTATTCATTGTTTATTTTTTTTATTAGAGGGAGGATGGAGAGGGTAGAAATGATGCTGTATACCAAATCTGCTTGATAGCTATTCATACATGTAAAAGGATAAGTTAAGACATTTCCCGTTTTCAGGAGATGTGTATAGTAGCTGGATTATTTTAAATCCTGTATGCATGTCTTTGAATTCACTCTTTTTATGCGTCACTGACCGTGGTTAAAAATGACGAGGTCCGTTCCTAAATAGCCCTCGTGTTGCGCTTAATATAACCTAACCTAACCCACTCTTTTTATGACTTATCCAAATTTAATGCAATATTGTTTAATTAAAGAAAAAGTTTTTTCCGTTTAACTGATGATAGAACCGAAATATTAGTTATCGGTTTAATTTCTTTTTTCGTTATCCTGTGGCATTTTCAGTCTAAGAGGTGGTTGAAAACTTGGTGAAGACAACGAGTCGAAATGTTGATTAACAGAGATCCTAGCTCCTGAGGCCGGCTAAGCGAAAAGGAGACTGGAGAGCCTTCATTTGCACACAAAATTTAAAAATTCAAGTTGCGTATTATTTTGGATTATATTTGAAAGATAGAGTAACATCGAATTTTTAAAATTATTGAAAAGAAAAAATTAGTACAAAACTACAGCCTTGAATTTACATTTAATATTTTTTTTAAATTACGCGCATCGTTATTTAATTGCACATCCTCCTAAAGCTGTACCAATTCTCTTAAAATAGCAACAGTTTTGTTATATTTTCAACCAATATCTATAAAACAAACTATTCTATATAAGCAACCAATATCTATAATAACAAACCATAAATATTCATTCATAATTAAATAGGATTTTCAAATCACTTGAAGCGTACCAAAATAAGTTCAGGAAACAAACATTATTGTGATCGTCCCAGAACTTCCTAGATGCTTTTTCGTCGAACTTGCTGTATAGGACCCTTAAAAAGATTCCGTTTCAAGTTTATTTGATAATGATATTTAGAATTATATGATGCTCATTCACCCAGGATTTCTCCAAACACAAGTGATTCAGATAATAAAAAAGGAATACAAACTTAAACAATAAACACAGTACTTAAATATAAGTAATGAAAAGTTGCTCTTTTATTCTCCTTTCTTATACAAATAATTTTAACTTTTGTTTTTATGATAGTAATCGCTGTTGTTTTATATCAATTTTAATCGGCTACAAATTAATATGTGAGAATTTTTTCGTAAGGAAATAAGTGAAAATATCTATTTCTACTTTAGCCTAAGGGTCGAATGTATTATTGGTCACTCTTTTCTAGAGTTCACGCACGGACGGAGAGTCATTGATTCCACTGTCAATCCTGTTATTTTGGACCGAACAGTTGTACAGTTTCTTCGATAAGGTAATTCGTGTGCATCCAGTGCAGCTTTAGAGGATTAGTTAGGTTCGCATCTTTTCTAAAAATATGCTTTTATGTGTTTTATTTCCCTTATCTAGAGAAGAAAATAATGTTCCCGAATTATTGGCTAATATTAATTATTGGCCCTTTCAGTGAAGGCTCCGTAACCAAACCTTCGTCAGGATATTTTTTTTATAAAAAAATTAATTCTCTCGGACACTTGGTTCTTATAATATTACTCCTACATAACTTTCACTCAATATAAATTTATATTTCCTCGTTTCAGTTTTAAAAATATTTAAAGAAACTAGTTAGACATGAAATTTATTAGGAGGAAAGAACTTAAATTTTATACGTTTAAGAAAAAAAATTTTCTCAATACCGATTGGTTTGACTCAGTCTTAATGGAACAAATATTGTGTATATATTATGCTCGAATGTATATTCTTATAAGTTCTGTCATCTTCGAAAACACTTACAACAGCTCCGTACTCCAGCTCCACATTTTAAACCCGGTGTCCTTGCTCTTCATAAAACAATAGGATAACTCCGGGAAAGTCGCCGCATCCGGGATACATGCTACACACCTTGTATTTCTTGTAATTACCGATAGATGGCAGTCACACGCGCAGTATAGGTGCGCAATGAGATTTCTTTAACCAGTTTACAGCGTGAATCCTAATTCGATGATTACTTTTAGCTGTACAGTCGTTATTTTGAGGTAAGTGCATGATTTCGCCATCCAAACTTTTAAACACCTAATGCTTAAATACTTTTTATGCGCTAATTACTAAATCCATGCATAATTTCGAAGTAAAAACTAAGTGTAGAGTCTGTATAGAGTACTGTGTGTATGGTTACACCATTTTCCTTTGCGAGGGCAGGCAACTATGATGTGCGGCGTCTGTACCGTACAAAATGGGATACATGCCGCACTGCGATCCGGTATACACGCCGCAGTTTCTTTTGTACGGGATGCAGAGATTTATAAAATTGAAATTTATCTATCCGTGTCTTATTTTATTATGTTACTGAACACTTATTTGGGTTGTGCAGCATGTTGGGCGCAAATTGACTCAGTATCAGGTAGGGTCTTTAATCTAGTCTGCTTGGAACAAATCGGCAACTGTTGGCAACGCCCCTAGGGGCTTTAGGTCACTGGCATCTTCCCTTTTAACAACAACGCTCTCCCAGATCATTTGTTTTATGCATTAGCGGATAGTGAAGTGCCCGTACCAGAAAACACGACACAAGAGCTGGCAAATTCATCAAGTAAAGAACTAATCAACACACCTCAAATCAATTTACAGCCTGCAGAACCTGGAACTAGCAGTGTAAAACCACCATCACTTACTAAACACCTACATAAAATCTCTTCTATTCCGAGACTTAGGTAGGTGAAGAAAGAAAAAGAAAACTAACAAAAATGATGACAAAACTACCAAGAGAAAATTTAATCTTGAATCAGGTGGAGGATCCCATGACATTTCATCAGATATTGATGCATGTTCAAACAGTATCAAATTTACTACACCGAAGGAGAAAAAGGGAAAAATAAAAAGTAAGAAGGCGAAGAAAGATGCAAGTCAAGATGATAACAATGAACAGTTGTATCACATATGTGAGGCAGACGTTCTTTGCAAGGAATGTTCAGAAAAGTACTGCAAAACAAAGAAGAAGTGTGATTGGCTTCGTTGCATCATTTGTCAAATGTGGTTACATGAACTATTTTCGACCTTTTTGTGTAGATTGCGGTCGAAAAATGGTTCTATTAACAAATAAAGCAATGTAAACACTTTTTTCTTTTCCTTCTCTAATACACTGATGCTTCGCTGTTGCTGAAATAACAATTCAAATTCAATCCTTAAAAAATAAGTACATAATTTTATTAGTGAACGAAGTAGGTAGACTAATATCGATTTGAACCTACTGGTACGTTTCATTGCACTCATTTAGTTTCTTTTTGTTATTACATAAGTAATCATAGTCCAGGTATGAATATTTGTTTGAATATTTGTTATTTATTATTTCATTCTGTTCTTATGTAAGGCGCGGCATAACTTCCGCACAAGTACGGCATCTCACCCTGAATGTACGGGTGACGCGCCGCAGTGTAATGTTTTAGAAAAAAATTGTTAGAAAATATTAATTATTTTTTTATATTTTTTGTCGCAGTATACATGTTGTATATTTAGCATCAAATAGCACAGCATGATTTATTTTATTTTATGAACACAATGGGATTTTATGCACAACTTCAAAAAATATGCGGCATATCACCCGGAATTACCCTAACAGAATGAAGAATTAGTGAATCATACCACTGCTCTACATATCTGCTTTCTTTTAATTACTTATTTACAGATTTTGTTGTAACTCATTCTGTTTCATCACATTGCTCTAGAAATTTCCACATCATTGTCATTTTTTCGCCATCTTCTTCTAAAAATTTGGGGACGCGTAATCTTCATTATTGTTTAGGAAAATGTGTAGAAGACACTTGATACTGTTTAAAATCCTTGAATTTTCTTGTCCATATACGAAATCTTTTTTAGAAACTACAGTATTCATAAAGCAGTTGAATTTATTTGAATGAATAGGGCACTGTGCAGCTATTCCCCTAAAATACCTACACATTTCATTGCGATTCGAGACGTCAAATTTCGCGAAAATATGATGTCATACAATTTATAAATAAACCAGCAAACATCCATAGTCATACTGTAGATTAAACAACAGTTATTTAATTTTGTTTTGAACTTTGAATCTTAAATTTCTTAGTAAGATTTTCTTCGATGCTACGTTTAAGAAGCCCTAAATTCCTTATCTAAAGACATTAGTTACCATATTTTTAAGTGATATTTAATGGTTCGAGGTTGCATTTGAACTAAAATAAATTTATACGCCTACAAAGAATTATATTTTCCAGTTAATGCTTCTGAAGGTCCAACAACGATAACTGCCATCTCTTGAACCCGATAACAAGACCTGACAAACTCATAAAGCAAAATGGCAAACGGTCTTATAGTAACAATCAAAACCAAAAGTCTGTGTTTTAATACAGTCGTCAACATAAATGTCTAATATATAATTAGCAAATGGCTTTTAAATCCAAAAAAAAAAAAAAAATTCTGTGAAATTCCAATATTTGCAAATTTTTACGAAATTTCCATACTTTTTCTGAAAACAAGTACAAATTGTAATAAGCAAGTACTGAATTAATTTTAGATTCTTATTTCATTTCACACGAAAAAAATCTCTTACGGAGTTTTCTAGGTCTGCACTTCTCAATATTTAAATTTATGACCAATTCATTAACTTTGAATAAAGATATTCTTCTTTCTCTTTCACACAGTTTTCCCCATCGGAGTACATTCAGGCCTGCAAATGTAAGAATTTTAGCATCTCAGTAACAATTTTCATTTTTTTATCTTTTTGGTAAACTTCCTATATTTTCTTCTCAACAGTCGGACAAGCGCCATCTTCATCTACATTTGTGGAAATAGCTAGAAGAAATCGGATGCCTCTTTAAACCTCTCGAATGTTTCAATTCAATGCAGGAAATATCTTTTTACAGGCAATAGTTTTGGAAGAGAGGTTCCCATTATTTGAAACAGCACGGATGTATCGAGAAATGCTTCCTTGTATGAGAAGGAAATTCAATATAAAACGATAGGAACTCTGAAATGACATTTGCTCTTTCGTTGAGCATCTACTTGCAAAAGAGTTGATTTTTCCTTCCCAAATATTGCATTTCAGGAACTTAATATGGGAATGTTTTTTATTTACTAAACTTTGAAAATGATATTCGATTTAGTGTAAGTATCATACAAACCGTCTGTGTTCGGTTTCATCGAATTTAGAAGTCCACGATCACTTGTATTTCAAAATAAACTGAATAAACTACGTATTATTTCCTAACAGTTATTTCCCTTTCTATAGTTTGAATTTTTGCATTGAATTTTGTTTCCTGTTCGGTTAGATAATATATGTAATATGATAATAAAAAAAATGGAACACCTCTTTATCTCGATCATCTTCACTAAATTGGTGTCGATGGAAATGGTTCGAGGGAACAGATTTATTCATATCCACAAACTTATTGGCAGAGTTAATTAATGTAGTTAAAGAAATGTTATCTTGAAATTTCCCAATTACGAAAGCCGAGATTTTTCTATATGTGTATCAAATTTCTTTTTTATTCACAATACTCCTTGAGATGAAATTAATTTTGTTTCCTAATAACGCCGACAAGGAGAGCCAACTTATTAAGGCTCGTATATTAAAAAATCTCATATTGATAGTAGTAAAAAAAGGAGAAAAAATCTATCTTTTTTTTCCACTGAAATTTCTGGAATTTTATCGAGAATGACGAGCATTCCTTTTCAGATTCTAAATATTTTATGAGTTTTGAGTGAAAATGTGAGCTTTAAGTACTTTTCAATCTATTTCATAATCAAGCCCCTATAGTTGGTCCTGCCCAAAAAATATTTCTTTAAAATACAGAAATATTTATTTATATAGCCAACCCTTTCAAAGGCGGTAGTATACTTTCCACCTAATTCATCAATTTTTAAAATTGCTAGGTAGGCCATTTTAAAGTTGTCAACAAATGTTTCGATGAAAGGAAATCCTACACGTTCCAATTTCTTATCTCAAACCGTGACAAAGTGTCTTGACTTTTTAATTAATTATTAATTAATAAAATTACTTATCAAAAAATAATGTCATCAATAAGCTAAATGAATTTCTTTTTTTAAATTAACCTCAACCCCAAAGTTATTTTATTATACCATTACTAGAAAATGGCCCTTGAAAGGGTTAAAATAATTTGGTAAAACCTTCAGACAGTTCACTAGCCCCAACCACTCGAAGGATTTCGACACTTTTTATTTCATATGAAAGCCTATGACATCTAGATATGTCATCAAGGGTCGCCTGCCCCCCCCCCCACACACATTTTCGAACGAAATTGAAAAGCAATTTATCTACTATACATTTTCTATGGGAAAAACCTTTAGACATTTCGCCAGTTACAACTACCCGACCGATTTAGCCAATTTTTATTTCATATGGAAGACTATGACGTCTAGATATGTCAACGAGGGTCTCCTACTACTCACCACACCCCTTTTCCGAACGAAATCGAAAAACATTTCTTCCCTATGGGGAAAAAACTTTAGACAGCTCGCCAGCCACAACTACGAGACGGGTTTCGACAATTTTTATTTTATATGAATGCTTATGATTTCTAAATATTTTATCAAGGGTCGTCTGCCCATCCCCTGCCCCCACCCTCGATTTTGCAAATAAATTCAGCGTTCATTAAAAATCAATGTTCTTAAATCTTTGAGAAACATAAAAAGAATCTGAAAACTGTTGTAATAAAATTACAAATTTAAATCACACTAAAACTAAGGAGTGCACTTCTGGAGAAGTTTTCTTTTCTTAATCGATTAAGGCAATGTGTTAAATGTATAAAGGAATGAAACAAAGGGAATTTAAAACTATGGGGAAATTTATGTTGTTCGAAAGATGGAAACATTTGAAAAGGACCGATTTTCTACCAAAGAATTATTTCTCGAATGTGGTTTGTATATGTCTAGGGGCTGTTGTGCTACAATACTCCGATTGTAAAAAAAAAGCGCTTTCTATTCATGCTGATCTCTTCTCATCTGAAAATATGTGTCTCATGTTAAAATATCTAAATTGAACATTTTTCAGTAAACGATTACATTTCTTGTTTCTATTGCTTATCTCAATGTACACAAAATGAATGAAATAAAAACAGCTTTTGTTCTGCAGAAAGAATAAATTATGGAAAGGATCTCAGGAGGAACATAAAAGGGAAAACTTTTGGAAGAAAAGAAGTCCACATTCGATTTAAAGAAAGGATCATTATCACACAACCATTTGGTCAATTACGGCTTTGATGAACACAACATTTAATATCAGTATACCAATTTTCTAAAAACAACTTTTGTAAGAATGTGATCCAATTTAACCCGTGACGTTTAATGCTACAACAAAAAATTGAAGATAAATTTTATACACTTTAATCATTGCGGTAATTTGCTGAGAACTATTTAATTTAGATTCAATAATTAAAATTATTTTTGATTGCATTAACCCAATTTATATATTTTGGAAAATATTAATAATGTGTTAAAAGAAATTGTATATATTAGCATTCTTTTTAAAATTTAAATTGCAAAATGCGAAACACAAATTTATAAATTATCTTTGGCTTTCATTTGTAAATAGAGCAGTGTTCAGCAATTTTATTTGATTCGCTAAATATAATAACAAATATTTAAACTATATGACTAATGTTAAATATATAATTAAGTATGTATAGTAACTGATAAATAAGTAAAATTGTTACTACGGAGATCAAATGATATTTTTTGAAGTCGTTGTGTTGTGAAGTGTGAAAGTAATACAAATTTCATGTCCGGGATTTGGCTGATTAAATAATGTAGTCAAGAATTTTACGATAAATGTCATTATATTAATGTATACATAGTGCATATAAATCCTTTAAAAGACATTCTTGATAAAGAAATTAACCCATTTTTAATGTAGGGAAATATCGCATGGTTAGATTTCTAAGGAAATCCCAATCACTTTTAACCAAGCTTAAGAAATTTAAAAGATTGCAAATAAATGCAAAAATTTAAACTTAATATTAAAATGAAAGAATTCAGAAAAGTAATTAAAAATACAATTCTATTTTTAATAGATTTGTTTAAAGTAATTAATATTCCAAGGCCAATAACAAAAGGGATAGTTGAAATTATTATTCTCCATCAAAAGAAAATGATAATAATGCATTTTTTCAATTACTCCTCAGATTTACTCTAATTAGTGTTTAAAACCTTTTTAAAACGTAAGATGAAAATATTGTACTAAACATATCTGAGAAAAAAGTTGAAAATAACTGACTGAAAAATAATTCAAACTATCCTGCAAGTCCCATTTTATATCTTTAACGCTTTAAAAAATGCAATAAATTCTGATTTTCTTCCGGAACAATCCATTTCATTTATGAATTTTTATTTATTTATTTAAATTAAAAATATGCAAGGGTATATTATTGTAAGTAAACTATGAATAAGCTATCGGAAAATAAAGGCATCTTTTTTTCTTATTTTCTCACTTAGCGAAAAAAATTTAAAAACAAATGTGTAGACAAACCCCAGCCGTCTTTAAATTCTAATTATTTTAAATTTAATGCAATTAGTTTTTGAAGTTACAGAGAAAATATTCATATATCACACACATAATCACATTAAAATATGCACTTTGAAAAAAAAGTCATTGATTGGAGAAAATAAACTGTTTGAAAATTCACCTTTAACGCCCTGTTTTACATACAAAGTGCACCCTTGCTTTCAATTATTTTTTCGAACAATTCCAACTGAAAATATGTAATTACACAATTGCTTTTTATTGAATGCGGTATTAACTGCTGTTCTTTCAGAATAATGCTTCAAAAGTTGGTAAAAAAGAGGCAGAATATGTTTCATGAAAGCAAACTACGCTCTTAAAACTAAAAATGAGTAGAAGCGAAATAATAAAAGCACTGAGGACAAGACAATTGGAGTAAAAACTTGAAAATAATAAAAATTCAGATTCGTAAAATGTTCTTTTCCAGCAAAATCCGTGTTTTCAACATCCGTTGGATATAATATTGCATTAACATGATAACCTTATCTTTATTTACGTACTTGTTTCTTTTCTTCTTTAGCTTTTTTTGTCTCTCAGTTGAAAATGAAACTAAGTACAATTAATAGCGACAGCAGCCTGCCGGAGAGTCGCGTCCAAAACGCATCCAGACGAAGAGGGGGATATCGTAAAAATAACAGTTGGAAAACTTAGTTCAGAAATAACGAAGTATTTCAAATTTCCAGAAACATAAATTAATACTGAAAGAATTTCATACGGATTAAATCTTCAATAATAAATATGGGATATTGGAAGTACTAGAGTGAAGGTACTGTGGTGTTTTGGCCTATGAGCGACCAAGTGTAAACCAAATAATGAAATTTCTTAGGATGACTTAATTATTTATTTCACAGCTCTGATTTAAATAAGATTTTTTTGCATAAGAAATCTGGAATAATTGATTATATACAAAGTTCGTTCATTTGAGTTTAAAGTTCGTTTGACGTCAAAGCTCAATCGTGTCAGATTTCCACAAGAGATGGAGACCAAGAACACCGTATTCCGAACAGCTTCGTAAAGACAAAATCCAGGTCCTACAAAGATTCAAGGCAGACCTCTATTTTTCTCCTATTAGGGGATATCATAAGTACGGGACTAATAGGAGTGTCCAGAAGGGTTCCGAAATTCGACCAACTGAGATTTCGAAAATGATTGCTGGTTCTCAGCGAATGCAGCTGAAGTCCGAATCAATTCGGGACTTTTAATCAGAGCTGGTCACACAGCTCTTTTCTGCGCTCCCGAAGCCTGAACCACGTTCGATATTTCCCAATCCCTTCTTCACCACTCTCCTCTCCTTAATGTCCAACACCACCGTTTTGTTCGTACCTGAAGGGATGGTGCTCCGCCTCCCTTTCTTTCCACTGAACAACCGAAACTCCATGCGAATAACGACTAACACGTATCTCCTCAATGGTCAATTTCGACCGTGGGATGGTTCCTGGATTTCCTAATCACAAGAGCTATGCAGGTGACCCATGAAAGTACACGGCTAATCTCCTGATAGCCAAATCATAAGCACTGTTTGACAGTTAATTATTTATGTGCATTGTCGCCGTTCTCAGTTTGCAGGTGCTATTTTCGCTAATGTAATTTTAATGACCACTATGTGTGGCTGGCTTGCGGTTTGCGGTCTGAGTGAAAAGTGGTTGACACTATTCTCGTGGGACAATGTCCTCGTGAGAACGGGAAAACATCACAGTACACTTTAAGAGAAAATACCCTTTTTCTTACAGTGATATAAAATTTATGTGAGAACAAGCACATCTGTGCAGACTGTGTCCGAGAAATCTGGTTCAATTAATGACATTTTAAAAATTATATAACAATTCATACCGTTTGGATGCTGTTAATCCTTTTCTACAGCCGTTCTTATTTCGTATAATTATTTTTAAGTATATTATTTTATTAAGTAAGGTTCTTTGATAATTATGAACAAATAAAGTTGAAAAATTATCTTGACTTCGGACGCTTCATTGGAATTTGCCAATTTTTAATATTTATTATGATTTTTTAATTTTATTTCCTGAATGAAAGTCACACTATTCTCGGTAAATAAATTTTTCTTTGTTAGTAAAACTTTTAAATTGAAAAATGATTGAAAACACTTCCTTTTGGCAACCACAAGGGGAGTTAACCTCTGAATGACAGCCGCTGCAATAGCTCGAGTATTGAGGCCAGAGTCCTAATAGCATGCCACAAGGCCACTGCCCGACCCCTCCCGAAAGAAGTACGTACTACCACTTGTGGGGGTAAATTTTTCCCCTATTTTTCTATATCCTCAGGGGAAGCGAGTGCCCACTTACTTATTTCTCATCCGGCGGCCATTCATTCGTGTACTCATGGTGTCCCCGGGGAAGTCTTTCTGTTCGTAAACGGAATCGAAAAGAAAATCGGTTATTTATATTAGTTATGTATGTGATTTCAATGGTCGGAATATTCTGATATTCATTTGGAAAGAGCAGCATCTGAAAAACGACTTGACAGGGAGTTTAGTTCTATTTTTATCAGAAAACACTCAAAACTCTTATTTTAGTTTTAATGAATCTATCCGGTTCAATCTTAGCGAATTGATATATATGACATTTGAACAATCCAATTTAAGAGCCAATGCAACACAATAATTATCCGTTGTCTTTGATAATTAATAAACATGACGTAAGTATAATTGTCGCATATTCAAAGTTATCATAACAGTGCAGGATAGACGAAATCCGAAAAATCCTTTTCATGAATTCATGGAGACTTCTTGGAAGAAACAGGTAATTCTTACTCCCTTTATAAGGAAATAGAAGATCGGATATCTCTCCCTTTCAACTACATGTAGTACCATAATTTGTCTACTCTCAAGAGCCTAGATATACTATAATACATCCTAAACAACCTGGCCATCACATATGCGATAAAACAATGGGACAGGGAGTAAGAATATCTACAGTATGATTAAAAGCGTTGCAAATTAGCTACTCCAATTTGGTAAGAATTTGATTATTTAACAATGCGACTGTTTTTTAGAAAAAGATATCCCATCTATTACATCTGCGTAGCGTGCTCGTGTTCTGCTGACCCCTTGGGGTTCTTTGGAAATTATTTTTTTAATGTTGTTCATTTCTTTTGTTTTATGTTTCTCCTTCTGCCCGTGGGAGGCCTTACACCCTCTTGGGTAGGTTGGGCAGGGGCGGGTTGTAAATAAATAAATAACCTGTATGGCCCTTAAGTAAACGAGTAAGATCTTGATTTCCAGTAAGCATGTAATTATGAGTTGCACTAAAATAAAAGTAGAATTTTGGCTCTATAACCGTTTTCCTACGTTATGAAACTTAAAATTTCTGTGGTAGATGGGTGTGTAATCCACGGCGCGAAGTTACTTGTTTCTTTGCTACAGTTACCCTCAACGACACATAGACACCAAGATCTTTATATCGGATTTCTTTTGGTATATACAGCCATCTATCTACCTGATAAATCTTTAAGTTCTCCCATTTGCTCTAACACCCTTGAAACTACTGTTACGCTTGCATTTAGACGTACCGTGTATAACCTATGTCAGTTAAATCTCTAACGAAGAACGAAATATGTATGAAAGCCTATTCTTCCTAACTAATTTACTGAACTGCAATATAGAAATGTAAATGTTGACCTTCTGTTCTTTTAGAGCTTTTTCAATTTGAATTGACTGTATGAACTTCACTCGGGGATTATAAAAATTTTGTCATTAGCATATTCGTAATTTTTTAAACATTTATTTTCTCTGTAGCTAGATTTATTTTCCGGAAGGTAGTGTTAAATAAAATATAAATAATTTTAATTTTAATTTCTGTAAAATAGATAAAAAGAAATATTTTCCATTTTACGAAAGTTTTGTAAATCACACTGAAAGTACAAATCTAAAGAAGTTGCAAAAAGGATCAGAAAAGATTTTTAAGAATGGAATTAGTACTTAAGGGGATATAAGTAAGATACCTTTAGGGAAAGAAATTTTTGAGAGTTGAGAATCTTACAAATCTTTTTTCACTTTCAAGAATATCAATAATAAGAACAAAAATTTTAAATATTAATCAGAATAAAAGTAGGACTTTTCTCAATTATTCTAAATTTCGACCGAAATATTGGTGGTGGTTTGTTTTCATGGTGTTTTCCTGGAAACTTTAATTGTATATCCCTTAAAGTTTCCTGGAAAACACCATGTTAGAACATTTTTTCTTCTGCTTCCGCACCATCACACAGACCTCCGGGGAAAGCATTTGTATCATGCCGAGTATTTAAAATTTTACAATTTAAATTTGTGTTCGACAAAGACTTATGATACTTGAATTACGTAAATGACATTTGTTGATCATCTATTACTATATCTATTAAGAGTGTTCAGCACAAGAATAAATCATTAATCCGAAATTTATAAAAAGAAAAATATAGCAGATATTATTAATATACGGTATTCAAAAGTTATAAGAATTCCAATATAAGCACAGTGAAAAAAAATCAATGGATTTTCTAAGTATCTTGGTACAAAAACAATGCTAAGTTAGGAGCCTTAAGAACAGTTTACCTAGAATGAAATATAGCATGAGAAATGCAAAATTCAGGAAATTTCAATTTGCATTCAGCCATCCTCTATTTCTATATATTTCATTAAATTCAGAAGAATTTCTGAACAGAATTTGCTTACTATAAGATTCTGATTGTTGAAACGTTCAAGAAATTCGCGTAAATATATATTTATGGAAATGTGAACAATTTTGAACACCAAAATTCGTGCTTAAATTTCTGGGAATTGCAAGATAAAATAGACCTGAATATCAAATTTCTTTCGAAACATTTTCCATCAATACTTTTAATATTATTTTATAAAGCCTTTCCATTTTTATTGGAGTTGAATCAATTTAATATTGTTCTAGCTTACCGCTTGCTTAATAATAAAGAAAATTCGACCGCAAACGTATAGTGGAAAGAACTTTTAAAAATTCGGAAACATTGTAAAATAATTTAAATTGAGTGATGCTCCTGTCTAATATGTTGCACCGAAAATTCTGCTTAGTTTTTACAATGAAATCCCCCCGTTAAAATATATTGTAAATAGGCTCCATAAATATAGATATTCTATAAGGATATCAAATAGGTTATTGTCTTAGAAAAAGAAAAATTCAATTTAGGAACACCAAGTATTGTTGATGAAAAGGTGGTAGATAAAATATTGAAGATAGGTAACATTCATTATAAAAATTCTGAAAAGAAATGCAAGACGAAAGTTTTTATTAATATTTGAATTACTAAAGCTTGAGGATTCTATTCACCTTAAATTTAAAGTAAGAGCTACTGAAAGAGATTTTCTCTATCTTTAATTTTTTCTTTTTCACGGGTATGTTTACAATCTATTTTGTTATCAATCATTTAATTAATTTAGTTAATTTTATTTACGAGCTCCTCTTACATTGCATTGAATTATCTTTTCAGCTTAGTCAGACCATTTCATCTCAAAACTATTTTAATTACGAGAAACTTTTTATATCATTAATTAATAAAATGAAACATCTGAGAACTTTAAATTGCTTCTGCAAAAAATGTTCATAGAGAAGTATAATTTCACTAAGGAAAAATCTCATAGAACAAAATTATACATTCAGTAAAGCTGCTCAAATTGTGTTTTTGTTCAGAAATTTATATTCGTTGCAGAATTACATCGTTCGGCTGTATTAATGCAAAGGAAATTAAAAGTAAGAAAAGATATTCTTTGAGCGATTCAAGGAATCTCGACGTCTTATAGAAATATTTTATAAATTCTTTATAAAAAAAGTTAATGATACATTAGATAGAGTTCAATATAGATTTGAAAATGAAAATTTTCCAATTTTTAAGTAACACATAACCAAGGCATTTTGATACAAATAAGTTGTAGATTAGATAAATACCCTTCAGGAACATTAAATAAGTGTAACCTGTATTATATTATTCTAAATGGAAAGAAAAAAAGCACCTTTCCAATAAACACCTTTACGCAGCTTAAAGCAATGATTTCAGCTTTTATTTCATTTCATTAAATTTTATTAAAAAATATGAAAATACCACAGTTCATTATTTTCTTTATTTTTTTCAATTTGAATATCTCATTCCCAAAATTCTTGTTAAATTATAAGGGAATACAAATGTCTAACTGCCAGATGATTTTCAATCAGAAATTTCTTAACACTAAGTCAACTATGAAATAAGACAGCCTGCTTTTGAAGATAAATCTTCCTTCCAATTACATTATTACTCCCATAATGTGAAAGACTTATCTAAATTCTCCGAATACTAAATGACTTTTAAGCTACCTGCATATTATTTAGCTCCTAATGAACCTTTGTGGCTGTCTAAATATATGACAATTGTATATAAACTCCCATCTCAATGAGCTGTCTAGGCAAATAGAAGAAAACGAGTTTCTTCAGTTATTAAAACTAGAACTGGATAAAAATGAGACTGCATAATAATGACGACAGAAAATATTAAATAAATTCATTTTCCAGTTTTTTGCTGAAAAAAGTGGAACAAACGTTTTAAAACCCCGCTTTACTAAAATGTATATTCATGAAATAGTTAATATTTCTTTCTTACTATTTCTAATATAGAATTAAAAAGTTTCTTTAAGAATTTGTTATATGAGCGGAACTTCGGATTCACCAACTTTTCCTAAGAAATGAACGAGAGCAACGATAAGACAGCCCTTTGTTACGAACCATAAAGCTTAATCTTCAGAAAGTTCTGGGTAAGTACAGTTGGACCTGAAGGTGAGAATGAAACTTTAGGTCCTTAAATGTTTTATAGGGTACTTAAAGCTATCTGATTTTCTGAGTTTACCCACCGAAATAAGCGCACTATTCGAGAGTTGCAAGAGAATATTAAAGCTCTAGCCACTTCAGAAAATCAAATGAAGTTAAAATTTAAAAAGAAACACTTTTACATCTTTCTCAGGGAACGTCTATCATTGAAGCCTATTGTGACATACCTTCGTTTTCCACAGACAAAGCGCACTGTCCGCTAAAAATATTCAACATCAAATTTGAAAGGATTTAGTGGGTGATATTGTATATGAAGAAGTTGTAAAGCAAATGAAAAGATGCTTCAATCATGAAAATGTAAAAAGTACCGAACATATGGCTAAAGTTATTGTTTTAGAAACAAGAGCATCGATTGCCCTTCAGTAATGTATAAATAACATGTTTCAAACGACTATCAGTGTTTTAAAACTATGCAATATCTGTTAAATTTGACTTATATTAAAAAATGGTGCATCAAAAGAAATAGCAACTCTAAAAGTATTTCATGCAAGTGTCCAGTCTCGCAGTATTCGGTCCACGGCACACGTCAAGGCAACAAATAAGTTCATCCCAGAATCTTCATGCGCATATCTGGAGAATTCGATGCGATAGTTGCTTTAGTCGGGCATGTTTTCTAATAGCATAGACACATGCTCGACTTTTTTGTGGGATAATGGCCTTTATTTAGCGTTGATACCTTTGCTATTGCACAGAAAATATACCTTTTAGAATATCATTGGGATATTATTTTTGACGATAAATATTCCATGGTATACAGTCTTTAATTTCTTCCCATTCTGTTTTTGATATTGGTTTATGTCCTTGTATGATTTTGTTATATATATATATATATATTAGGATGTCCCAAAAAAATGAAAGTCCTTCTTTTTCTCCGCATACTCTCTTATTTTTTTCCTTTTATGTCAAAACAATTGTAAATAAAGTTTCATGTAATTTGAACCACGGCAATCCGTGCCGACTTGCATCTAAACGTGTCAGTACCAGTTTACTCAGGACATAGCACATCCACGTGTCAATATGCTTATAATTCCAAGTTGTTTTGTTACTAAATGTTTGTATAATTTTTAATCAGTGAACAGAACATGGCAGTGGAATTGGGTAGTTCTAAAAAAGTAATATTTTTTAATAAGGGAAAACAACATCATATAACGGATTCAAAACTTCCCCCTAATGGACAAGTTCTCGCAGTTTTGTTTTGCAATATTCGAGAAGTGAATTTAACTGTTAAAGAAATTGCAAATCTCGCTATTCGCGAATGTATTATCTTTTGGGAAAAGGCACACATACCTACCAAATCGTTGCCAAATTGTGTGCGGAAACTTGTTAACGTGTATCAAGTTTGGAGAGACTTACAAAAAAATTGCAAAGAAATTACAAGACGTATTCAAGCGGCGACAACAAGAATTTATAAGTAATTTAGACAATTTGTTCGACATTGCACACGCTGATGCACTTCAGTTGATGAAAATATAGGAAGATAGGATGTTCCGAAGAGAGCCGGGCCGACCTGGTCAATTAGGTGGCGTAGATAAAAACTGATCGACAATAAGGAAAGGGCCCGACTTCGAGTTGTCAAAGAACAAAATCGGCGAATCAAATATGTTTCCGCTTCAAAATCCTCGGCATCAAACGAGCCATTGCAAGAAGATTCCTCTTCGAATTCTAGTGAAAATATAGATTCAGAAGATTTCCCAATACTGAACGAAAGCTCAGAACTTGGGACAAGTAAATCAGTCATGAGGAAAGATTTTATTACTCCAAAGATAGTTGCTGCATTAGACAGGTGTCAGTTAAGTATGGGAGATTCTGTGTTTGTTCTTGAAGCTACTATTGATGCACTTGGATATAACACTGACGAATTTCCGATAAGCAAGTCTTCAATTCAAAGAATCCGAACAGGAAAACGGAAGGAACGCGCGGAAAACATAAAAATTGATTTCCAGAACGAGGTACCGGATATAGTGACCTTACATTGGGGTGACGAACTGTTGCTTGCTTTGAGTGCTCGAAAATCGAAAAAAGAACGCTTGTCTATAGTTATTTAATATGGAGTTAGAAACAACTCATTGCTGTGCCGAGACTGTATAATTCTACAGGCAAAGAACAGGCACAGGCTGTTTGGAAAGCGATCTTAGATTGAAATCTCGAAGACAAAGTCCAAATTCTCTGTTGTGATGCTACGGCTTCGAATACAGGTCGTTTTAATGGTGTTTGTGCGCTCCTCGAGCAAAAATTTGATAAGGAAATGCTTCTTTTTCTCTTGCTCCCTAAAACTATCGTTATTTAGTTCTCAGCTGAAATCAAACACCAAGGATAAGGAAGCACTGTTAGACGTAGACGTCTGCTTGTTTATCGTGACAACCTACGTTAAACCATGGCTTAAATGGATTTTGGCAATTAAAGCACCCTACAAAGATTTGTGCTTTATGAAATCTTTGAAAGCTTAGGAAAAAGTGAATGAAAGTATCTCGAAAGCTGCGCTACAGAAATTTAGCCAGCATTTATGATATTTTACTGACGAAATAGCAGTATTGGCAATTTTTGATGATGATGTGAACGAAGAAACAAAATTAAAAATGGTGGCAAATTTACATAAAGAAATTTTGTCGACCCATGAGAAAAGATACATTCCATCCAAGGAAGAACTTTGTGGTTCATTGTATGGTGAATTTGATACATTGATTTTGAAGTTTTTTTTTAGTTATTTATTTATATCACGCAATTGTTACCTGTTATTTTATTTTTTTACAGAGAAAAGCATCGATGATTTCATATCAGTCAAAAGCCAATCATTATTTTCTAGATTCAAAATTTGTGATAGTTTTCTCAACGAGAGTCCCTCTTCATGGGCGAATAACGCTTCGTTTCTAGACGCAAAAAAGACAGTCTCAATGCTTAGAGCAGTGAAAGATACGGCTGAAAGAGTGGTAAAAATTAAGCAGGACTTTCATGGTTTAATAACGGTTGAGGAGGAACAAAAACATTATTTGTTACGTTGAGTACAAGAACACATGAAGATCTATCCTGACAGTAAAAAGCAAACATAGAAACGAAAATATGTACAGTAATGTTTCTTTTACTGTAATATGGTAATAAATATCTGCTTTGAATAAATTGGTGTCTTATGTACCAAAGAAACATACATTTTGCAATCTTTCCATAGAATTCCCTGTACAAGATTTCACGTTCAAGTTTGACCTAAAGTCGGCACGGGTTACCGTTATCGTTTTGCAATAATACGTTTTATTTATGTTACTGAGGTGAAATAGAAAAAAATAGAGGGTATGCGTATTCGATTTTGCAAAAAAAAAATTTCCCTTGTATCTTGGGACATCCTAATATAAATATATATATATATACAGAGAGGAGAGAGAGAGAAAGTCAAAAAACGATCACAAAGTTCTAATATTTACAAAATGTACCAGGGAAGAAAACTTTTTTCATTATTTATGCATAAGTTTTTGTAGAAAACACAGAAAATAATTCTACACGCTAATATGGGATTTCCCTGTTGAATACGCATCCTATACGTTAGCGTTCTGTTTATTAGTTGATTGTTCTCTTTTTCTAAAATAGTTTTGTATATTTTTCTTTTGTTAATATATATATGTAACTATATATATAGCCATATTCTATATACTATATAAATACAAACAAGAAATAAAAAAGACATATAATAAAAGATAAAAAAACTTGACAGATGGAATAATTCAAAAATTGACAAAATGAAAAACGAGAACGAAAAATAAAAGAATTATGAAATGAATACTTTGGAATAGTGCTCGTGAAGATTCAAAATATTCCAAGATGTTCAAAATTTTGGTGTTTTCTCTGAGCAAATGTTCAACGATCAAACATTAAATAAAGGCCTTAATGATCTTTCAAAATTTCAGTTTTGCTTTTTTTATGTTTAGAAAGTTGATCGTGTATTTCTTTACATTAAAATTTGAATGTTAATTGATATTATGTTGAATTCCATCAATCATTTGTCTAATTTTACCTCAAATATATTTCGCTTCATTTTTTTTAATAATCATTCCATTATTTTGTAAATACCTTCCATTATTAAAAAAATCGAACTTCTTTGTAAAAAATTATGCCACTGTACCTCAGAACATTTTTCTCTCATCGAACAAAATTTGGTTCTAATAATTTGCAAATCGCATACATATCTCTAAGTTCAACCATTTTGTTTCACTCGCTTGATTGTGGCCCGATTTGATTTGATCCAGATCGTTTGAAAGATCTTTCTGTTTATTCTTTTGTTCAAAATATTTAAATTTAGAAATGTATTTCCTTCCATGTGAATCTATATTTCGAATCATCTTGATAGTGCATTTTCTTGAGAAACTATTGTTCCCGATTTCAAAAAATTATCTTTTCATGTCGTTATATTTAGCCTAGATATTTTGTAATCCATACTTTTTTTTCTGTTCTGATCGGTTTAACAAGAGTTTCAGAATTTTCTGGAAACTCAGTGACTCATACTCATTAGCCTAAAAATACCTATATACATGTTAAAGGTATTCAGAGAAAAAATGAAAAGTGTGCCATAAGCTTATTGAGTAAAAGCAGACTTTTTCTAAAGAAGTGAACGGTTTCTTTATTCTACTTCCTTCTTTTATGTCCTAGATAAAAACTATTTTGTTTATCCTTAATGCAAATTCTTATAAAATGTATAGTTGGCATTGAGAATTGAGGTTTTATGACGGAAAAACTTATTGGCGATCACTACTCAAAGAACGTAAGCTTTTGAAAATGATTTAAAACAACGTAACGACGAGCGTAATTACAAGAGGTAAGAATATAGTATTTGTTTGAGATTGAATTAAAATGGTTTTGAATGTCTGAAATCGTACCTATATATGTGTTTTCATTTATCTGAAGCAGATTTTTATAGTATATATGCATTCGAGTAATTCATAAAAAAAACTTTCATTCTGAATACTGAAACATCAAGTTTTGTACTAATTTTTCTGAAAAAACATTGGACATAAATTAAATTTAAAATATTAATAAGAGTAAACGAGTTTTCAAATATTCACTTGCTTTTGATTGTAATATAAAATTTAGCAAATCCCTTGAAAATTGTCACTTATTCTTTTTTTGTAAAAATGAAATAAAAAAATAATCATATAAAAAATAATTTTAATTTAAAAAATTCTTAATAACAATGAATGACAATTTCAGGCGTAGCGTAATTTTGAATTTTTAGATTTTCAAAGGTTTCTACAAAATAAATTTCGTTTTTTTTTTTATAATTTAATTAAATTTTGTTTCAATTCCACTGATACCACTTAGTAGGGAATGTGAAAAAAATTAAAATTCAGGATTTCAAAATGTTTATAATTATGAATTATAAATTAAAGACTAAATGTTAGAAAATTTATTGAAATAAAAGAATTTCACTTTGTATCACAATAATAAAAAGTATTTTCAAAGATTGTTCTCATTACCTTCATTATTGTAATTGAAACTAAAATGGTTCTACATTTGAAATATTAAACTACAAACAACTCATAATTATGCTGGTGTCTAAAATTTCAGCACCATTTTTAAGATGCGAAAAAATTGTAGTTAATACGGATACAATGGTTCGCAATCTGTTGCGGAGATTTGTAGGACTTAAAATCGTCGTAACTCACATTTTACCGTGGAGATTTGGTCACGGGGGCGTTTAGAGGCCGATTAAAAAGTGATAAAGACAAAAAGGGATTTCGGCTCTTCCTGCTTCACAGAAAGCAGATAATGAGTTGAAACTATCATTATTGGTGTTGTTTTATGTGCACAATATTTGCATGTATTTTCGTAAAAATAGCGTAAATATTCGGAAAGATATAAAGGTTTTTTTAAATCATACATTTTTCCGCGTGCATTTTGCTTATAACATGCAGAGTTCACAACCAAATTGTAAAACTTGCAGAATGCTTGACAGTATGTAAAAGAAGCACCGTATTAAAAATTGAATTAAATACTTTGAATATCACATGAAATATTAGTATTTGTAGTTAAAAAAATTTTACTGTGCATGTTCGAAACGTAGCGTAGATTTTCTTTCATAACTTCAGAGCCATATATACAAGGAAACTTATATAACAATGCCAGTTAAATTTATTTAATATTCAGAAAGATATCGGCATTGCAGCGAGGTTAATTTCGGTTGCACTTTAAGAGGAGCTAAAGGATGAGGGTCCGTTCATTTATTTCGGAATGGTTCGATACTTCAACGTTCCGCTCATAATGCACACCTCAAAAGAGGCACTTTAACTGTATCGGGTCACTGAGAGAATGCGAAATATTAGAAAGGATTTCGTGTATGTAAACATCAATAAAGCTGTGATCTAATATGTTTCTTTATCTTCATTTAATAAATAATTAAAAGACCAATTTATTAAATCACTCATTATTGCTTTATAGAGGTGCAGTTTTTCTTAAAGAACTAAAGACTCTCGATATATTTTCTATTTTTCTTGAACCTTATTTTACGTACTTGTTTTTATTGCATTTGCTACAAATTAAGCAAGATCTAAGAAGTTGAAAATCATAGAAATGAAAAACGAATACATGTAAAAAATTGAGGTAAACGTTTGACATTTTTATAATAATGATATGACGGTTGCTTTACTTCTAACCAAAAACAAATTATTTAATGATATTCGTATCTCACGAAATATTTTATGATATTCCAGCTTACAAATCTTCCATAGTCTGCATTCTAGTTTCGTTTATATGTTAGTACGCATTCTGAAAATTATTAATCAGCTGTCTGAAAAAAATTGTTACGTAACAATTTGATATGCCAGACATATTTCTGTCCCTTTACTTTTATTTTACTTATTATTTTATTTTATCTATCTATTATTTTTATTATTTTTTATTTTATTTTGTTTATTTATTTTTAATTTTATTTATTTATTTTTGAAATTAAGAAGTAAGAAACTTTTTATCTTGAACGAATTCTACCTTTGTATCCATAACATTGAAATTTATTTTTAATGTCTTATCTCAGCAATAGGAATACTTAAATAATATGAAAAGTAAGATCTAGGTAATATGTATACCAATAAATATTACTTTGCTTTCTAAGTGAAAAATTTTGCCTGAGGAACGCTATACATCACCAAGGACAATAAAATGAAGCTACAGAATTGTCAATAACATTTATTTTCTTTATTTTATCATGAAGATTCTGATTTCAGCCGATGCATGTTAGATGCATTCAGCTATTTAATATAAAAGTAAAAATGTCTTTCTAATATTTGCACTAAAAGCAACAATGACACTCTGGAATTTTGTGCTTCGTTACTTTGCAACTGTAATGTATATCGTTGTTTTTTATTAAAATTTGTATCTTACTTATTCATTTATTTGCGGGAAATTCCAGGCATATTTGTTAATAGATTTTGTCAATTATTTTTATTAACTATGCCTAAAGGGTCAAATTTTAAGATTTCATTGTACATAAGCATATGCTGTTCATGTTATTACCATTGAAGCTTTTGTAAACGTTGTTTATTTAACGGAAATTTCGTGTCTTTTGTACAAAACGTTAAATTTTCTTCATTTAGAGACTTACAATATAAGAATTAAAAATGTCAGGTTTTCTTCCTGTCTTAAAAATTTATTTCCTCTATAGCACAAAGATGTTGGTTTTCACATAATATCCAGAAGAATTTTATAAACATGAATATTTATGAAAACAAGAATTTTTCAAAGAAAACAGCTTTCACAAAAATTTCATCTTTCTGAATCTTCTGATAACACAGCGAAATCACACGCAAAATTCAATGCATAATGCGATATACGAGGCTTAGAATATGGAGCAACAATAGACTGCGAAATATTAAATATTCTATTTCTAGGTAGAAGGTATTTTGATGTTTCTTGGAAAACATAGAAGAAATATGTCATATAAAAACTGTGTATTTCTTAGAATTCTTCCTTGGAATTGAACTCGCTGTTATAAAGCATTTTTTCCACGTGTATTTGTTGTTTTTTTACTTAGTTCGTTGCATTGTTAGTCTTCGATATCTGGCCATAACATGCTTATAAAATTATTTTCAGGCAAGTGCAAACATATTTCTATAAAAATCATGCTGTGTGTGTAGAGTGAAAGAAGTCCAAGAATATAATGGGAAATGACGTTTTATTCCACGAATATTCCAGAGAACGGAGAACAGGTAATAAAAAAACAGCATTTGAACAAATTAACAACACAAGAAGACAGAAAATCACTAATAACAGAAACAATACTACAAGTGGCGCTCAGTGTCTAAATGCTGACCAATTCGCACTACGAGCCAAACTCCAAAGAGATTATCTGTCGTTTGAGCAACTCAGTTTTATATGGCCTTCCGACAGGGCGTGATATCACATATAATTCTCCCGAAGAATCTTGAGATCTTGGTTCCTAAGAGAGATATGGCCATAATTCTTAAATTTCCTAGAACCTTCATTTTTGTAGACAAAGTCGTAAAATTTATCGCTAAATGGTTGTCATGATCGGGGATTCACTAATATGGCATCAAAATAATCTCTGTAGATCTCTCTTTCAAATCGTATGACTATTTACTTATTGAAACATAATTAAGAGATAAAAATATTGAAATGAACCGTAATTGTTGATAACTGCTTAAAAAGTAGAACAACTTTGATTTAAAAATATTTAAAAGACATTTTATAAAACATTACAGGGTTTTTTAACACTTCCGACTTGCTGAGGTGAATTCAGGACACATCATGAACATTGAATGGTCGATGCAAATTTTTAATCTACTTCAGATCTGTTAACTGTTGCCGACTGTGAAATGAGTCATTCTTTGAATGATTTAATTCAATGCTTTAACATTTTATCCACATGTTCTCCATTAATATTATTATAGTTCCTATATTATAAGTTAAATTTCATTTTTTGTTTTACTTATTCTTAAAATGTGTATTATTTAGTTAATACTGTTTTGCGATTACATTAAAATTATTTGTATTTGTTGGCATTAGTGAAATCTAATCAATATTTTATTAATGTTTTATAATTTACGATATATTTCATTATTTTTACTAAATTATTCATATATTAGAAACGTTCTTCTTTATTATCATTGTTAGAAAAATTCTAATTAAGGCTATATTATTATTTTTTAAAGGTTTGGTATATTTACTTAATTTTATATAAAATATTAATTGACCGACCGAAGCGAGGTATACTTTTGAACTCCAGCATTTTGCACTTGGCTATCTGCAAGCTTGTTACGCGATTACGACCAAATGCTTTGTTCGATTTCCTTCAAATTTGGCAGAAATATTTCTTGAAGCCATGAAAAACCGGTGTATATATTTTATTTCTATTTATTTTAATTCCAAAATAAAATATTTATTTTAATTACATATAATTATTATTTTTATAAATTTAACTTGAAATAAAAGAGTGAGTGGCAACATTAAGAATATGACATCAGAGTTGTCAATAACACAGTTCGCTTATCGCTTTGTATCGTTATCCGCATTCCGCTAAATAAGTGTTATCGATTTTTACAATCTTTGGCTATCTTTTAGTTCTAAATTTATATTTAAACTCATTCACCATATAAACAATTTCTTATATGCCTTATGAGCTGCAGTCGGCAATTTTAAAAACTTTCAAAAATCGATTATAATTGTTAAGCCTAAATGGAATTATCAGACGCTTCTCGTCAAGAAATGCGATCTCGCCAAAATAATTTCACCTGCCTTATGAATCGTCTGATCTGGCCACAGAACGACAGCTTTCAGCTTATTAAATATTTTTGCCAAATTGTAATATTTATCGCCAAGTTATTTTGAACTCCATCTTATTTCTAACGAAGTGAGTTGGAAAAAAATATTTTAATTTGATGCCTTAAGATTGATTTAATATTGCACTATTAAATAATAGAGCAATATTTTTCTCTGATTTTTTGCTGCCATCTTCCTCAAAATATTTCGATATGCCGCCGAGATTTAAGCGAAGTAAAACAGCTAGAGATGTTTTGCTAATTCAGCAGAATTATTATTCCAGATATTATAGAGCAACTTATATAAAAATTCCAGATGAATTCCATTAAAATTCAGAAAGAGGTTGGCATTTCTGTGAGGTGAATTTACATTTCTCTTTGAGAGAAGGTAAGTGATGCGGGTTCTTGCACGAACTGGTATTTTCGAAACTTAAATCTTCGAATGGTTATCGACAAAATTACAAAATTCAATTTAAATAATGTATTTAGTTTATAAGTATTCATGGGTATTTAAGATATTAAACTTTCCTAAAATTCAATGTCATTCTTCGAACATTTAAGTTTCGAAAATATCAGTTTGTGCAAGAACTCTCATCACTTAGCTTCACACAAAGAAAAATTTAAATTCACCTCACTTAACTGGCAACCTCTTTGTGAATTTTAACAATATTCACCTGGAATTTCTATGTACATTTCTATTTATGTCTCTAAGTCGATATTATATCTGACTTTAAAGTGATGACAGAAAAATTACGCTATGTCTCGCAGATGTGCAGTAAAAAATTATTTAGTACAAATACTCATAATTTCTTTAATATTTTACGTATTTACACAACTTCCGTAACATATTGTCGAGTGTTCTGTAATTTTCGAATAATTTGAATGAAAGCTCTGCATGCTATAAGCAAAAATCATGCGGAAAAATTTTGGATTTTCTTTTATATACCTTTATATCTTCCCGAGTATTCGTGCTACTTTACGAAAATGCATGTAAATATGTACACATCAAACAAAACCAGTGATGATAGTTTCAATTCATTATCAGCGTTCTGTGAAATGGGGAGCGTGGAAAATTCTTTCGTCTTCATCACATTCTGGTCGACCGCCTAATGACCAAATCTTCACTGTAAAATGTGTATGATGCTCGATTGTATGTCAGGCGATTATCTGCAATTTATTGAGAACCATAATTTTCGTATAAATTGCAAATTTCTTACATTTTCTGAAATGTTACTTAATTTTTGCACACCAGTATAATTAGCTAATCAATATGTATACCTGTTTATTTGTTAACATTATTACAGTTAAGACTGAAAAAACATTACGCAGTGCATGTAAATTTTAAAAATTCTCTTCGAATTTTCACATTCCAATTAATAACCCAGAATTGTTTAGTAGAACTTAGAAAAATATTTTTCACATGAAAATTGTCTCCCTTTGAGATTATAACAGCCAAATGTCGAAAAATTGACCACATTTTTTATTCAAAATAGTTGCACAAAATGTAAAAGACGTAATATTTTAAAAACAGGGACCACTCCAAATACTCTAGACACATGTTTAAATTTACTACGCTGGTGAAATTCGCAATTACATTTGACATGTGACTGTAACATCACTTAAATTGACTTCCTTGCCAAGTGAAAGGGAAGAAACAAGTATTTGCGAATAAAAAAAAATTATATTCAAGATGTTTATATTCATTTGTTTTGATATTTTTTCTTACAATAAAAACATGTAACGAAGAATGATCATTTGCATCTTAAGCAACGAAACTTTTCGTTTTATAGACCTTAGCTGCAATCATTGAGAAAACAATGACCAAGTGCTAATCAAGACTTAAGGACGGCACTAAGAGATATAAAAACAGTTAATGTTAAACATAACTTGCGTCAGAGTGTAAGATCTCTTTCAGGCATATCAATAACAGGTCACATTTGCTTCAACACTGTGTGGAAAGTGCAAATAGCATTTCTGATCGATAACACATAACGAATTGTTGAAAAAAAGAGCATAAATAATTAAGATCTTAATATCTTATAAAAGGGATATAAAACACAAAAAAACTGAAGCTTAAAGATAAAACATATAAACAGAGCTCTTTCTACAAATGTAATGTGAAACTTAAAGAATGTATAAATAGCTGATGTCAACATATTATCACTCGTGTAAACAATATATTCTTTAAAAAGTACAGAGTAATTTTCTGACAAAGGAGACAGTAGAGAGAAATCCTATACTTTTTAAATTTGATTTGTAGAATATATATAGGGGAAAGTAGGGTAAAACTGTGTAGCTAAAATTCGAGGGCCTGTTGGAGCTAAAATATTCGGCATAGAACTTGTTAAATTTTATTAAAATATTCATTGTTTATCGGAATACTATATATTTTTCCAGAAAAGTCACAGTTTAATTACTTTTTTATAAAAAAGTCAAACTACCCAGTTCTACCCCACTAGTGGGGTAAAACCGGGTACACATGTTAACCTTATGAGAAATTAGGAAAACTCGATTTTCAGAGGAAAAGTTGCAATCATTTTCATTTTATATGAGAATTTAAGAATATTAGTTACAATATTCACATGTAAAGAAGTTGTCTTCTTCCTCCGCACCTCTGCAGCTTTCGTGAGCACAGCTAAAACAATTTTCACATTTGATTAATTCTTCTTCTTTATTTAAATTGGAAAATACATCATAAAATGTAAACAATGAATGTCTGATATGTTTTTATCGTGTTAATTGGAGGAATCATCAATATTGACTGCCCCGGTTTTACACTACTTGGAATGACCGGTTTTATCCCGAGAGCAGAGTTTATAAAAAAAGAAATAGAACTGCTCAATTATTGGAGTAAAGCCTTATTATTTGATAGGATATAAATCCGTAGTAAACGTATAATAAGCTGTACTCAATATAGTTTGTATAATTGTAATGCTTATTAAATAAAGACAGTTTAAAATCAAACGATGATTAGAGATTTGACGTCTTAAAACAAATAAACCTTCACAGAATCAATTAATTCAACATTTGCAACACACCACTATGACTCTTCCTATTTCTTGACTAGAAGAGTGTAATTCGGTATCTCTCTGCTAGATAGGAAAAATAATAGTGCCAGAATCAAGGGTACCCGGTATTACCCCATTCTCTCATAATCTAAAATGAAAAGACGAAGTATACATTTGTTGAGCTTCAATACAAATGATTCTATTTTTATTGGAGTTTATTGTAATAAATTTACTGCTATGAAAAGCAAATATTACAGTCTCTAGTTACTAGATTTTGTCGTGTCGTACGAATTGTACTCTTAATCTAAGGAGATATTTTTAGTGTCTTGAGAATTGGAATAGAAATGCGTGAATCTTATTCAAATATATAGCACTTTAGCAAGATTTGGTAGCTTATAGTAGCCTTCATGCTCTACTTACTATATCTTTTTAATCTCAACGGTTAATAAATCAATTCTCATTCGTCTGTTTTTTTTTTATTGTGACCATAGAGCAGAAATGTTATGAAACAAGATAATCGCGTTATATAAAGTTACATAATTTCCATTAATTATATAATTTCTTGGTTTAAATTATTAAGGATATTCAATGTGAGGTGATAAATTCCACAGATTTGCATTTTATCGAAATTTTCACTGAAATAACGGTCAACAAATTTTTTAGTTCCTTTAATAATATCTCAATATTCACTAATTTTTGTATTTGTCTTATTTCAGTGACTAACCCCTTATTACACGAGTGTCTGCAAGGATTTAACCCTTCAGTGAATCCTACCCCCCTAGTTATGTTAAAGTATGTGCCTACCCTAAAATCGACGTTTTTATGAAAATTTTCGAAATTTTTTTCATTGATTTGTATTAAAGCCCATACATTTAGGATTCCAAAAATGGTCTACTTTAGTTTCTTCGATAGTTAGAAGCAAAGTTATTGCCTAAACTATGAGCCAGAAGTGAAATTTTCGAAACCGAAACTAAGCCATGGAAATGCAAAAAACACATCTAAACAGCTATTTCTTTACTCTTAGACAATGTGAATGTACAATTTACTTTTTAAATATAGAATTAAGTTTTATTTATTTTTTTATTATTGTTCTAGGCATATCTGGCAACTGTTTCTTTAGTTACGGGATATTTTACCTAAAGAAAATTTCGCTCACTCCAAACACTGTTATTAGGTAGTAAAATAGCAGTTTAATTATTCAATTCAGGCTAATGACTGTATAAGGCTGATGACTGTATTTAACCATCTTAATGTCAAACTTGAACCAGAAATTATTAAAAAAAACTACATAGAAATTGACATTGAGAGAATTAAGAAATCAAAGCGACAAGTCGAATTAAAACAAAATTATCAAGAAAAAAATTTAAAGTTAATTTTTAATTAATTTTGATTTAAATTTAAGTCAAAGAAGGCTTAATTTACAAATACTGTAAATTTTAAGTTATTAAAATATGTATATAATTTTTTGTGCGACTTTAAAATCTTCATTTGCGTTTTCTGAAAAATAGCCATTTTCATTTTTTTGGATTACGAAAAATCTCATTTCTTAAAAAGTTTTTAAGATATTCAAATAAAATATAATCACATTGTTCTATACATCTCTAAGTAAGTTATGAACCTCAAATATAGCTTCAAGTGCATAATTATTTATTTAAGAGCTGTTTTTATTTGAAAAAGTGGTAGTTTTTTTTTGTAAAAAGCTGTTGCGTACACAAACTTTGGTATATCTCAGTAACTTTAAGAGGTACTCTAAATATTCTGCTTCATAACACAGGTAAATCAAATTTGTACAACAAACACATTATTGAAAGAAAAAGGGAAACACATGCATTAGAATTTGTTATAGGAAGTTTGGCGTAAACGTCAATTTTTACTACTTTTTTCCAAAAATGGTCAAAATTTGGAAAATAAAAAATTTGTTCATTAAAATGGCATTTGAATTAACAGTTTTATACACCATTATAACTGAAAACATAAGTGTTGAATAAAAATTTCCTTTTTTTTAAAAAAAGTGCTCCGAAGGTAGGCACATATTAAATATTTTTAAGGTCCTTTTTTGTCTCTTCGAAACGATGAAGTAAGCCACAACAGGATTGCAGAGGGAGTATTCCAAAAGCATCTTTTCGAATGTTAGGAGTTTTTTGTGGGATGGGCTGAGCTTTAATATACGCTTGCAATTCCTGAATAGAGCGCTCATTTCGCCCACCTAAGTCCGAAAATCAGAGAAAATTAAGTACCCTATAAAACATTTATGTACGCAAAGTTTCATTCACTCCTTAACGTTCAGCTGTACTTTCCCAAAAATTTATGAAGATTAAGCTTTATGGCTCGTAACAAAGAGGTGACGTATCATTACTTTCGTTCATTTATTTCGGAGTGTTTGATTACTTCAAATTTCCGCTCATAACGCACACTTGAAATTCTTGTAACGCCATCAGGTCAGAGGGAAAATGGGAAATCTGAGGAAGACCCTCATGAAGTGACACTCCGATAAGGCAACAATTTAAAATGTCTCGTTCACTTCATTCAGTACAGAATTCGAAAGAGTAATTTATTTCATCATTCTATTTTGTAGTATTACCATTTATCTTTTGAAAGAGTATTGAAGAGATTTGATATTTTTAATTTTTCATCTGTAAAATTCTTAAAGGGTGTGTTTTTTCAGGATTTGTCATGTTTTTAACACCGTCACGAAAATGAGAAAAGTCCACATGTGGGATACAAACCGTTTGGAATTATAAAATTAGTAATAACCCTTCACGATTTCCAATTATATTATTACAATAAAGTTATTGCCAAACAGACAATTTCACAGATAAGAAAACTAAAAAATATTGTTTTATTCAATCGAGACAGTTACCTATGTTTTGCATTTTATATATACCGATTACGTAACAAACATATTTAGAATTTTATATAATCTAAAATAGAAAAAGAAATAAATTATTAAATGGGCCAATGTATCGTCTTAAAATTTTATTATTAAAAGTAAATCTAAAAACAGTTGTTACTATCCAATCAATGTTTCAAAATAAATTAGAATGAATGTGAATGTTTGTAATAATTTTCCTTACATTTATAATAATCTAATAGAAATTTAATAGAATTACTAGAGATTTCATCTAGTTTAATATTAAATAACTATCGAAATATCAAACAGATTTTTATTAAGCTTTTTTATTGAAATTCATGTACGCTAATCGCTAATTACACAATTCAAAGTAGACTATTACTTTCTCAGTGTTTGCGTGTGGGGGAAATCTATGTTTTATTTTTTTTCTAATAGTCACCCATGTCACAGAAAGAAAAATACATGAGTTTGTTTCTGAAATGCCTCCATTTTTCCCTTATAATGAATTTGTAAGATTCTTCTGACGACCTTGTGAAGGATCACAAAAAATATAAGAGAAAAAAACTGAAATTGTTTTTGTTTTTAAAATTTGAAATTTGGAATTATGGTCTATATCTATATAATGGTCTATATGGTCTATATTATCCATAAGTCGAGGTTAAACATTTTCTGGAACGTATTATATTGTAGAAAATATGCACTTTTGAAGCGTGAAAGTTCAATAATTAATTCGGGTTATATTAAGAATATTTTTGCAGAACGAACTTATTAGAATGAAATGAAAGAAATCATAAATGAACTATAAATTTTTATTTATGTTACTATAATAAGTTTGATTCAATTCCTTGCAAAGAATTATTTAGAAAAAGAATTAAACTAATTAAACTAGCCTAAAATCAAATTCATAAGTCGATTCAAAGAAAATTTGGTTGCCGATGTGTTTATTTGATCATTTTCACAAATCACATTTTGGTAAAATATACTAAAGGGTAAAATATTAATGTGTTTAACTAGAAA
This sequence comes from Araneus ventricosus, assembly GCA_013235015.1. Taxonomy (NCBI): domain Eukaryota; kingdom Metazoa; phylum Arthropoda; class Arachnida; order Araneae; family Araneidae; genus Araneus; species Araneus ventricosus. Next base: position 8,363 of record BGPR01008859.1, on the reverse strand, counting down.
AACTCAGCAATGTTCAAAATAGACAACCAAAAAATAGATTAAAAATTGTTTAAAATACTTTAGATAGAATATCATCTATTTCATACATACTGCATAAGTTTTGCTAGGAACAGAAAGTTACATTACTATAAACTAAAAAAATTCCATAGTGCTGTTTCAGATTTTATAATTTATGACGTTAATGAATGAAAAAAATATTGATGAAAAAGTGCATATATCTAGAGAAATATAAATCTATGCCAGCCAATTTGTAATACAAACATGTTGATATAATATTATGATCAATTATTTGTTCATTTTTATGTTTTAGTCATTCCCTATGAATAAATTAATTATTTCGGAAAAAGTATGAAATAGTTGATGATTTTTACGAATAGCCTTTTTGTAGTTTACTAATTCGAAACTCTCCGTAATTAACTGTTAAACTAAAATAAATTTTTGTTTTAAACGTTTGAGGACGGCCGCACGATTTATGCTACGAGTAGCTGGTACACCGTGTGACAGTCGTTCTCAAAGTGTTAAGAAGAAAAAGGAAACTAATAACTACAACTTCAGTGCTATTCATAGATGCATATAAAATCATTATTAAAGTCTATTATATAAATAAATATCATCTCTGTTGAAAGTTAATAAATAAATCAATTTGAAAATCAACCAGTCACAGAAAGACTCATTCAACTAAATCCACTTAAAAATAGGAAACGTATTAATGCTTGTATATATAAATGAGAAACTCAATCTTTCTTTTTGATTTAAACATTGTAATTTATATTTGTAACGCAAAAATATTTTAAAATTTTAACATGATTACTTCACATTTGGATAAACTCGGAAAAAGGTGTTATAAAATACATGCATTTAAGAGTTAAAAACATGCTTGATATAATGCATTTATTAAAATGTAAGATATTTTCACTTTTCCTTCTATATACAAATATAGAGAGAAGGTAATCCGTGAAGTCAGAAAAAGATTATAAGTGGGATTGTTATGCAGAATTCTAATACTTCGTTAGTTAACATAATTCTTACTGTGTGTACTGTAGCAAGATTTAGAAAAATGATTTAATATAGTTTAAAAGAAATGCAAAAAAGTCACAATTTATTTCTAGGAAAAAATTAAATTAGAATCTATACTTATAAAAGTCAATGTTTGCGTGTGTGCGATGTCTAGACGAATCTATCGCACTTACAGCTATGAAATTTGGCACACAGGTAGACGTAATGGTCACTCAATGCACCCCGAAGTCCGAATTTTAAAATTTAATCTAGAAACTTTTTTATTTAATGTTTTGTGTTGTTTTGGGTCATTTTTGGCACGTTTATACGGCTGTAGTATCTTTTCTATGATCGTTGAAAACCAATCAATGCACCATTGGATAGAACAAACAATTTTCGTTCTACTGAAGCTTGTTTTGAATTTCTAACGCAATTTAATGAGTTTTAAGAAATTTTTAAATAATAGTCACTTTTATGGTAATTTTTTTACAAGGATTTTTTTCAAATTCTCGTATCTGATGTTCTAACAACTCCATAATTTTTATTTTTTTCAGCTAATAACTGGAACGTTTTTGTCGGATTCAAAACAAGAACGGTTAAAATATCTTATTTCGTTCTTTTAATTAATCTTTCTCTGATCAGTTCAAACAGTTTTTTTGCTAGCGAGCGTTTCTCCGGACCATCCCTGAAAGCATTGTTGCAATTTCATTGGCTGGTGGTGACCTTCGCAAGAGGTGACGTAGTATACTTTCTACAATCCGATTCCTTCCGGTGACGTCATTACATTCGTGTTATTGTCGAAAATCAATAATGTGTATCTTTTGTTTTCAAAACTTTTTCGTGTCTTTGTGGGCATTTTTCCTCATTTTGTTGAAGTTCTGATTCCACAGGCAACACCGTGCGCGTACTGCTAGTACTATCATAAAATTTACCTGCTTTCCACAAAAGTAATTTATAGGAATCCTTAAACACCTACATTCTCCGAAGCATAGGCGTTAAAATAACAATGGAAGGAATCTTTAAATGTCAACAAGCCAAAACTACTTACAATTTATTTATGCCTTTTTTTTGTTATGCTCTTTGTCTGCTTTTATCTCAAGAAGCGGTTTTTATTTTTATTTGTTTTATTACAAAGTTCTCAGGAATTATAAATTTTTTAGTTGTATTTTCCCTATTTACATCTATTTCTTATAATTTTGTCTCTCGAAAATTTTTAATCAGAAAATACTATTTTACATTCAAAAATAGCTCCAAAATAGGAAAGTAAAACAGAAAAGGCAGTATACTCGAATTACATTAAATTAAAAAATTAAATTAATTAGTATTTCACAAATTTAAACGTATCTTCCAATGCGTCAAGGTTAACTTTTTCACAGTTTTCAGTTGCAAGTACTAAAGAATTAAATGGAAAAAAAACGTGATGCTAAAACCTTAAAAAAAATCTCACTAAAAGCTTAATACCCCAAAAAACCTGTCATTATTATTACTTTAGTTTTCTTTTCCGTAATATATACGAATGAGTGGAAGCCTTCAGGAACTGCAACTCAATATTCAGTAACATAAACTTCGAATCAATTTAAAAGGAAAATTAGTTTTTTTTTCAGTTTCGAGGAATTCTAGTATACTTTACTTGTTTCTGGGAATTTATATCAAGCTAAAATCTTTGGGCATTTATTGCAGTTTTCTGAAAAATAGGGGCATTATCTCTGAACAGAAATTTTCATTTAAGGACATATAATCCCCTTTACGTCCGGCTGGTTTTCAACACGACGCACTGGCAGACTGCTGTCGCTATTAATTAAACCGAGTTTCGTTTCCAAATAAGAAAGTAAAATAACAACTGAAGAAGGAAACGGAACAAGTACGTAAACAATGATAAGGGTGTCATATTATGGCTACATTATTTCCAGCGGATGTTGAAAATATCGATTTCTTTGCTGGAGAAGGTTTTATGAATCTGAATTTATTTTATTTCGGCGCTTGGTTCTATTATCTTCTTGGCTCAAGCTTTATTATCAAGTGTTTTAACTCATTTTAGTTGTAGAAGTATTTTTTTGTTATGCTTGTTTTTTCGTAGCTGCCAAATTTTCTTTTCTAGTTAAAGTTTTGGAAGATTATTCTAAAATGGCTACAATTAATATTGTTCTCAATAAAAAGAACTACGCATAATTACGTATTCGGTTAGAATTGTTCAAACAAATAATCGAAAGAAAAGGGTTCTTTTGAAAGGTTTTGCACACTTTTTTACCTATTAAAAAGGGAATTTTATGGGACATTATATGTCTTTGAAATATCAGAGCTCTCTTTTTCATTCCAATCAGTTTCGATTTTGAGCGTTAAATATTAATTAACTTTTGAATAAATTGAAATTAAAGTAAAGAACATGACTTATGAATGGGAGCGAGTTTTAAGGATATACTCTGTCATAAGACTCAATTCATGGAATGAAAAAATTTATAAAATAATTATAGACTTAGATAAGACTCTAAAATAACCTAATTATTTTTAAAAGTCAATTAGAGACAGAGTAATCTGCGTTCCTCAAAGTAGGCGTATTTTTATGAAATATGAATTGTATGGTTGATGTTAGTTATATTATGCTATATGGTATAGTTATTTATGGCATATTAGATATGATATAATATAATATATTATATTTATATATTATATAGTTATGTATATAATTATATTATATTATATGTATAAGCCATAGTTATATTAGTATTATATTATGTAATATTATTTATATTATGTTATATTATTTATTATTATCATATTACTATTATATTATATTACCAGCTCAGATATGTAATAGCTGCAGAAAGAAGATAAGAAACTACTCAACTGCTCCCAACCTAGTTACATGAATCCCAACGATATAATTTACTTATGTATTTATATTAGTTAGTTATATATATATATTATGTTATATATGTATGTTGTATATGTTATATGCTATTATATGTTATATTATGTATATATATTTAGTTATATTATATATATTATATTATATTTATATTTAGTTATTATGTTAATTAAATTTATTATTTTATTTAATATATTTTGTTATTGTATTAATATATATATGTTATATTATATATTATATTATATTATTATATATATTATATTATATTATCCTATTATATTATATTATATCATAATATATTATATTATATTATATTATATTATATTATATTATATTATATTATATTATATTATATTATATTATATTATATTATATTATATTATATTATATTATATTAATACTACTAATATATAATACTACAGAAATAAATAAAACTTCTAACTTCTCCCTTCTTATTTAAGTATAAGGATGATATATATGGTTCAATATTTATGATCAGTGATAGAACCCCTTATGATCAATCAATCGAGTGCTCTCTTTTACTCATTAAAATTAAAAATAACTTAGGGGATCCGAAGAAAGTTTACAAAAATATTGAGAAATTACAAGGTCTGTTTTAGTAATCAAATGATTAAATATTTTTTGCCTATAAGTAAGTAGCATGTAAATGAATAAGATGAATCTATATACAATCTAACAAGGGCAACACCAGGTACATGGGTATCCGATTTTTTTCAAATTCTGTAAATTTGTAGCAATGCCTTAAGACAATACAACATGCAAGCCTTAAGTTCTATAACTCAGTAATTTTTGAGAAAATCTGATTGAAAACTTTAGCGGATAGAATATCAAACAGTTTGTTGCACGTTCGCGCGAGATGACGGCGGTCTAGTGGTTAGCTTCAGACCTCCGTAATTGCTGTATCTCCGGATCGAGTCCCACGCAGAACGTTTTTCCAATACCATTTAAAATTTTATAACGAATAATATCGTTTATACGTATGGATATTTATTGAACACTAGCTGTTACCCGCGACTTCGTGCGCGAAGAATTTGAATTGTTACTTTTTTTAAATTCACGAATGTAAATGTTTCGTCATATGTAGAAAGGGGAAATTAAAAGTTCTGATGGTTGATAATACATAATTGGACGACTAACACGAGTGTCCTGTACATGTGTCTGCTGTTACAGTTAGGTAAATTGTTTATACATGATAACACACTTTTGTATACGACGTTCTTTGTCTCACGTTTTTTGCACCGGTTTAGTGGGCTGGACACACGCGAACATGCCACATATAGTTACCAACGGAAAAAATATGATTTTTCCAAATTTACGCCTGCCCGTTTGAGTGTCTGACCCTGAGCCTGGCAAATGCTAATTTTAAAGGGAATTGTTACCTTTTGAACTGGGATGGTAAATCCTTCGGTATTATCGGAATGCGTAGAATTTAGAACTCTCACTTCTCGCTATGCCAGTCATATCAGTAGCTAGCACGACTTTTGGTCCTAAGTGTGTAATTTTAAACCGTGTGCTATTGAGCAATCTTGGTACATCGAGGTTACGTATGAATAGTTCTAACACACCGAATTTTAATCTCAGCTTCTCGGAAGGTATCCCTGACAATTCTGCGGGGTTGAAGAACTCTACAGGATATGATTTTACTTGTTATTGCCCATCACCGTATCTACAGACAGATATTCTGTAATACATCCCTCCATTTGTGAAGCATTTTTTTTTATTTATCTGACCTAAACTTTCATTAGTCAGTGCCAAAATTACCCAATCAACAAACAATCTCTATTCTTCTTATTAGCTTATAGGGAAGGATAAACCTTGCTTATCAGTTCCTCTGTGCTGTGAACAATTTTAAAAAGTCCCAATTTAATACACTGTTTGAATCTCTAGCAATCGCCAAATCTATTTGGCAGCTGTATCAAGCGCCAAGTTCGAATCAGTTCTTTCTTTAGTAAACAAAACTTTGAATTCCGTGTTCATTGGGTTTTGCAATCCTTTCTTTTTAAATCGGTTGAAAAAAGCTCTGAAAGCATTAAAATTCGAAATGGAACTATTGTAATTAGCTAAATCGTTTGGTTTAGAATTTAACCGCCAGTGATTATCCAAATCGATTGGTTACAAATTTAACAGTCAAACAAATCTTGGATGTCGATAAAAAGAGAGATAAAGAATCATTATGGCAAGCTTTCCACTAAATTAGGCTCGTATTTTAAGTAAACATTGAACGATATTTTCCTTTAGTTATACTTAACTTTAGTTTTTAAATTTTAATCTAAAAACTCTTGAAACTATATCATATCTATCATTAGATTTCTGTCCCGGCGTCTATTTTTCAATTATTATTCCACAAATTAATTATTTCTTTCTTTTCTCAGCAAGATCACGTGATGCTTGACTTTAAAAATAAGTTATTTCAAATGCTTGCGCTTTTCTGAAGGATCACATGACATTTGATTGAAAAATAAAGTAGTAATCTTCATCGCAAATCGCTTGTTAATTATTTAAATGCTATCTATAATCAAAAATAATGAATTTAACATGATGTCACCTACCCTATGTCTGTTCCTGGGTTTCAAGCTACAACTCTGCCAATTTTCATCCAAATCAGTTTGGTAGATTTGCCGTGAATGCGTAAAAAATAGACAGACACACTTTCGCATTTATTATATTATGTGGATATTTATAAAAATAAGTAAAATTTTCAGAAATAAAGGTAAATTAGTTCAAAGTGTAACCGTTGCCTAGCAACGGAGTATCTATAAATCTTCGTTATTTCAAAATATCCGGCACGTAATTAAAAATTATTGAACTTTAAAAAATCAATAACAATCGAAGGAAAAATGTCACAGAAATACAATTAGTATCATTGAAAAGGTAAAGTTTTGAACTTTAATATGGTATAAAAATATTTTTTGTCGGACAATTTGCTCCGAAGTTACGGCGGTAAAACGGTTCCGGTTAATTTCTAATTAACTGCCTGTTTAATTAACTTTTGGACTTAGAAATGTTCATAAGTGTCTCCCCCTTGTCTTAAATAATAAGTGTACAAAGTTTGGTTGAGAACAATCCCTTGGTTTAGGGGGAGATGTGGAACATAGCCACATACACACATACCCACAATGACTTTTATTTATATTAAGATTAAACAGCGTTTAGAAATTCCATTTTTTCGTAAAATAAAAACTTATTTTTTATTATAACTTTATTCTTCACATTATATGAATCATAATTAATATCAACCAATTCGCTTCAGCTTACTATTGAGAATAATATGATGAATAAAATTATAATAAAAATATTTTTTATCTTGCAAACAATTAGCAGAATTACTAAACGCTGTTGAAAGTTCAATAAATATCGGTGCATATAAACGTAATTATTTGTTAAAAAAATAGTTAAATGATAGGTTGGAAAAAAGTTCAGTGCGGGACTCGATATCCGATCCAAGCAATTACGAAGCTCTGACACTGACTATCCAACCGCCGCCACCACGGTCTAAATTTGCAGCGAACTGGTTCTATCCGCTAATGTAGGCGATCGATTTTCTCGAAAATTACTGAGTTGTAAACTTGTGGTTTGCATGTTGTATTAAATGTGAAAAAAAAATCGGTGACACATGTACCTGGTGTTGCCCTTGTTAGTGATGACCGCTTAATTGGACCATTTATTTCGACTTTAAATTATCATTGAGGAAAATATTTGGAGCTGTAACTTCCCATGTCTTCTATGCCACAAAAGATATTTTACTTTCTCATCTTGTGAAATCTTACGATATCAATTATTTGAGGGTATGAGGTCATTTAGCTCAAATAAAATACGGTGAATCCGACAATGAGTTAATTCAGTTTAACGTCTGAAATATTGGTTTTGGAATCTGCAAATCAGTAATCAGAAATCTTTTGCTAAAATTCTGTAGGTGCAGAGTGAATAAATCAGTAGTTTATGTATGGCAATAAATTGTTTAGATCCATCGGATTTTACAATTAATTTAAAATAGCAATCATAAAGTACTAGTCTACAATCATTCTAGAGGACACTTTTAAATAGTTTTCAGCTAATACATTTTTAAGTTTGAAATAAGCCATAAATACTTAAAAAATGTTTTGATACATCACAAACGTTGATGTTCAATTCATGTTTTCTTGGCTTTTCATCCTATTTCGTCTCTTGAATTGCAAAAGCAATGGTATAAATGACTAGTAATTTGATCTGTATATCGAGCCACTGACAGTTCCGAAGAACGGCAGAAAATTCGAGTACAAAATTTCTTCACAAAGTACACTGATTCATAGGAAAAATGTTAAAATAACCAACACAATTTCTCACAATTTCAAATTCCTATACGCACTCTCAAACTTTTCTAAACACAAAATCTTGATTAATTACCAAATAACATAAACTAAAATACAATCATAAGAAAAACAAGAAAGCTTGAAAAAGTATATATACAGGAAACCACAAATTAAAACCTAAACATGCAACA